>PNEQ01003497.1:0-64909 GCA_003012365.1 Medauroidea extradentata | reverse complement strand
AGTTGCGCCGAACTTTGTTTGAATTAAATAAACCAGGAAGCGTGGGTCGCCTGTTACAATAAAGTTTCGTCAGAAGCGGGCCAAGGCTGACCAATTGTTGTGACATGCGACCGGGGCTGCAGACCCGGTGTCGTTGTCGTGATAGTTTACAGTTTTGGAAGCGCTTGGCTTAACTCTTGTTGCGAAATTGGTGCGTTACTGGAAAAAAACACTCCGGTGGTGCGTCAATTATAGGCGGGTTTTCGCTGACTGGCAAGGCCGCGTCGTAGGAGGGGCGGTGCTGTGGTAGGGCGTCGGTCGCCTAGGGGCGCGGTCATTATAGTCTGGAACATTGAGAGAGAGAGAGAGAGAGAGAGAGAGACCTTCTGCTTCCAGCGAGTCGACTTGCCAGATCGAGGTAAAGTCAGTAGGGCTCCTGCTCCACTCAGACCTCTAGATAAGTTTTTAGTAGTTAGACAATAAGGAAAGGCTAATGTAAATCGTAGAATAATTAATGGTTAAATAGAAGCCTTAAGACGGGAACACCAAGGCCGCGAACCAGTCCACAGACCTTTCGTCTGTATATTAGTATGGCAAATTGTGTTCGTTTGCTTAAATTGTAACGTCGGGTTTTGAGTTGAATTTGATTGTTAAAATAATCCCGTATAAAAGTTGTTATTCTTTACTAATGTTAAATATTTTAAGTTTCTTTTTAATGTAACTCACATATTGAAACCAAAGTTCCTATTTACTTGTAATTCCGTTTTGATACTTTTATTAAATGTTTCTGTTTTGTATCTAATTCGTTTATTTAGTAGACTGTCCCCCATATGTTAATGTTGGAGGTCAAGGGAAGCGTCGTGTATGGAACAGCTGGTGTCCTAGTTTAAGTAGTAATTAAGTATTTTAAATTCCCATATGCCTACTACCTGTATAGGGAGATAGTTAATATCCGTATTCCCAGTCTTTGAATAATTCCTCTCGCAGTTTTCTCAGTTCTTTAAGATATTTTATTTAATTGTTGTGAACTTAGCTATTTTTGCCAAGCGAATTGTGCTCTACCCCTGTGTTGTTACGTTCCCCCTGTAACTTTCGTGGTATTAACTTTCATTTGCCCCATGGCTAATAAAGCGCCCCGACAATATATCAATTAATTTTTATAACAAACTTTAAAACTGACATAACAAAAACTTAATTAAAATTAATTAACTCACATACTATTTAAACGGCAGACTTCATCTATGGATGTTCTTAAAGAACGTCAAGGAATAAACTAACTGTTTCCATTATTTTCAGTGTAATCCGTTTGCTTTGTGATATTATATCACTGGCAGTAAGAGTTTAAAAAATATTTACAGAAAATTTTTTACAAAATATTATGATTATTTAATATTTTATACTTCCTCATAGAAAATAATTTCAAACTGTTTTTGTCTCGTTGGCTTGTATCTAATAAAGACTGTTAAAAGTCACTAGACCACAATAAAGTGCAGTCGTTGAAATTTTATATAGTTTCCACTTAGTTTCGATTCCGAATATTAACTATTCTTAAAGCACAAATAGATAAAAATTAAATTAAAGGTTTGAATTAAAAAAACTGTTTCTCGTGTTGTTTTTACCATTCGTAAAATGGGTTAGTATTATGAATTGTATCATGAAAAGCTATGTTTTGGAAAGTATATTTATGTTGAAATGGAAAATATGTTAGATTTCATTTTAATGTTGTAAAACAAAAGACAAAATTAAATTTTATAGAATTGTATTAAAAACGAAGTAAAAAACAGTTTTCCGTTTATTTTGTAATTTTGTCACATTAGCGTTTAATAAAGTCCGAAACGTAGCCATACCTTAGAATTAAGGTAAAATTTAGCTTTTGAACAAACTCAACATAGTGAATGATACGCAATAACAAATCTCAGATGGTCAGAACATGTTTGAACATATACCTGGGCAATCCGCCAAAATCCCACTCGGCACATATGTACGGTCCAGGGCGTATCACAACCAGCAGGTCCTCCTCTTGTGCTGTCTTTAGGAACTTGACCAAGTCCAGGAACTCCGACATGTCGTTGTTTCCATTCCCAAAGTCGTACACGTCTTTCTCTGGTTCGTGTAGATTCCATGGGACGTAACTGTTAGCATGCCATTAAAACTTCTTACACTTAAAATGACAAAATTAGTCAAGTTTCAAGACACTTTAATTATTCAGAGCAAATCCTCAACTAAGCAACCGTGTGAATCCAGTTTTATCGAAAACGAACCAATGCATTTGAACATCACATTTACAGGAATTGTGTTATTACATGTTTGTGTGTTTCAGAGTTTTCTATTATTACAGGTTAGTGAACTAAAAAAAAGTACCAATTGAAGAAAACCGTCTAAATAACATTATACTTGTGCAAAATTTTAGAGAATTTTGGGAAAATACAAATAGAACCATGCCATGGCATGTTGCCTAGAATTTGCAGTAATAAAAAAATGTCTCTTTAAGCTATGAATGTTACGTATTCGAAACGTGACAGTCGCACTCGGGACATGGATGTGCGAGTGTTCTAAGGTCGATTATGCTAATTCATCAATTGATTCATAGCCTCTAAGTGCAATGTTCTGAAGTGGAGTAACGTACGTAGGATGAATGACCCATTCCACAAGAACGTAGATTGTTTATGCAATAGTTACTTAATGTTCTCTGTACCAACTAAGAAGATTACTTTATGGCACTGGTACGATCGACAGAACCACCAACTTTGTTACAGTTTCATACATAGTCGACATCATCACTTGCAATGCTTACCATTAGTTCCGTTTGTATGTGACCAGCATCGTGTGGAAGCATTCATATTGGCAGCACTTGCTCAAAGTAGTCTCTACCAGATAAACTAATTATTTTGTTGTTTATCTGCTTTGTGCTTCAGAAAAACTTCCAAAACATATGTATTTGGAGTTCAAACACATCCCATTGAGTAGACTACCGATTTTTGGAATTACTGGAAGGAAAAACGCGCAACGACATTGTACTGGTTGACTGTCTTATTCGCATGAGTGAGTCTCCGTTTAAAGTATCTTAGAATAAATAGTTTTATCAATTATGTAACTACAGAATGTTACAAATTTCAGTAGAATTTCGTTCTTAATGTTTTAGAGGAATGATGACTACGTTTGTCGTGACGTTAACTTGCCAGTTCGTTGTTTTGTAACACTATATTTCTAGTTATTTGCTTCGCGTAACTAAAATGCAAGTCACCTATTTCGTTAAAGAAATAAACCTGATATTAATGTACGTGACGGTTTTATTTTGCGAACTTTTCAGATTATATCTTACATAAATACTCAACCAAGCCACATGCAACTTGGTTAATATTTTATTTCGAAATGTTTTGTCTAGGATGGTTTACGGAGTCCGCTTTGTGCGACTGTTTAGGCACTTAAATACCTCAAAATGCAAGATGGTTGTCTCTTACTTGTTCACCCCCATGCTCTTGTGCTTCTAATCGCAGGGATTGCAGGAAGCCCCACATTTCCAATGCCGTTTACATTTTCCTAGACCAGTTTAAAATTGTTATTTTAACTGGGGTCGGTTTTAAAATAATTCTTAAGGTTCTCCAAGTGGGAAAAAGTCGTAAATTTATATTTGCAGGATATATTGTTAGTTTTATAAACGTTACATGGGAGTACATTTTCCTCTTACAAAAAATAGCTCAACCAGTTTTCCCATAGTGGCATTTCAAAGTCAAAATTTGCACGTTTTTAGTACAAGCCACAAAACCAATGAATATAAATAAATTTAAAATTCTCTCTGAAAGTACATGTCACGGGCTGCTTTACATGTTTTAAAATCCATAACAAAAGATTTTTGCAATTTATTATTTTTTATTTTTTTATATATTTTTTTTAATTTTAATTTTTTGCCTTTTATCGATTGTTTTAAAAATACAAAAAAAAAACTTTTTTTAATGGGTTTTAAAACATGTCACTCAGTAGCAGGCCTTGAAATGTAGTTTCAGTGGGAATTTTTTAATTTGTTTATGTTCACTGGTTTTTGAAGCGTGCAAATTTTCACTTTGAAGTGCCATCATGGGAAAACTGGTTGAGCTAATTTTTTTTTTCGTAAGTTGGCAATTAATATTATCCTTGAATTTTCCGTGCTAACGTTTTACTCATTGACTTGAAGCTTTAATTTATGTCCCACTTATTCTTAATAGAAGGTGGTTATACTATTCGTTTTCCACCCAAGTAATCCGGGTTCGAGACCCGGCGGATATTTTAGCCTTCAGATTACTACATGTAAGGAAACGTGGCGGAATTTACCGTCAGTCAGTGAGTTTTTGTCGGAAAAACTCCAATTTCTTCCATCCACGTATTTGGGTCCCTGCTCCATCCTCTAATATATCCTTCCTGTCGACTGGACAACAGGCTTATCTTTCTGATAATGTTGCCGACTGTATCTTCAACCCTAATATTCACTCATCAATGGTTACCCTGCATGAAACAGGGCGCGACATGTGAAATTTAATTTTAAATAATTATATTTTAACTTTTAAGGAGAAAATTACCATAGTTAAACATTTATGTTGAATAATTACTCGTCTTAAAAGACACTGCGTTTCGACTGACAGCTAGAGTGCTCTTAGTTTCAACAGACAACTAGTGTACACTTACGTCTCAACTGCGATGAACCCCATGGCTCGCAGCTTCCTCAGACGGTCCCGCCAGTATTCAGGATGTACTCGGAAGTAGTGTATGGTTCCACTCAGTATTTTCACATTCTTGCCATTCAGTTCGAAGCCTGTAGACTTCGCCTCTAGACCTGACTTGATACCGCCCTGAGTAAAGTGCTCGTACACTGTTGGCAAGCTTGCGCATGCCACTGCAACACCAATGTTTGGAATGATTAGTAAATTATTTACATGAACTTTGATCTTTCTAAAGATTTCTAACTAGTAGGTGTTTTATTACGTGTGTTTTGGGTTGACAATATATCAACTCATTACTTTGAATCAACATAGATTAAGAATAACTGTTATTATAGATTTGTGTACATTATGTATATACGGTTTATAACATATATCGGCGAGATAAAATACGTTTACCAATTTGGAGTGAGATATTGACAAAATAGATATTTTTATGTATTTCAGGTTATCCACCAAAACAAGTAGAAAAATTTAATCTCAATAAAGTTTTAGTTAAGGGTGAATGATAGTCACAATCTTGAAATTTTGTATTTTGTGACATAACTTTCTTCTGGGTAAATTTTTGGGACCTTAACCTAACTACACAATATTATATATTCATAGAATGTTAGACACCATAAATCTTAATTTTCCGTTACTGTAGTTACAGATCGATTTGCAGTTAAGAAAGTAATAAGAGTTTTCTAACTTCAATTCCAACTGTTTCGATAGTAACGAAAAAAATATATTAACGGTGTCTTAAATTCTATCAATATGTATTCTATTACGGAGTTAAGTTAAATATCCAAAAATTTATTCAGAAGGAAAGTTATGTCACAAAATACAAAAAATTCAAGATGGTGACTATTACTCTTAAACAGTCCCTTAAATTAATATTATACTCCATGCTACAATAAACACGCAGGAATATAACGGAAACGACAAATATTAGAAATAATTAAATGAATCCAACGTGGCATAAATGGCTCGCATAGGATCTTAAAATACGTCTGTCGAAAATCCAATTGGTTTAATATCTCAGTAATATTTAAAATAAAAATAGACAACTTTAAACGTAAATTTAAATACCGTTTAAGGAAGATCATTAAAATTTCGCATCAAATATTGAAAATAAAATAAAACATTATTATGTACTATTGTGAAGATGTTTGGTTATATTTAAGTGTAAATGTCAAAATAACTTGTATTATTGATATAAATTAACTGAAAATGGATACTTGAACAATGAGTAGTGTTGGATAGTGTCCGTAATAAAGAAAGTAAAATAATTTGTAAAAATACGTGAAAGTAATGAGCTAGAATAATGTTAGCTTGCTTGTGTAAATTTTCTGGATTTTGAAGGTCAACAAAAAAAAATAAAACCATTTACTCTGACATCAGGGTCAAGTTCTTAATTTGTAATGTAGGGTGTATTTGATTAACTGGTTATAAAATATATTAATTTAAAAATATTTGAAATTTAAATTCGTGATAAATATACATTTACTTGTAAATATTAAACAACATAACTACCTATTGGCGAATTTTAAATAGAAAATTAAGACATAGCAACCAATTTTAATTTACATATTCGTAGCAACCAACACAATAATTGACATTAACTCAAGTACATAATCAATTACGTTTTTACTAAAGATCGTATAACTAATACACCGTTAAGCAAACGGCCAATTTAAATAGACGTGTAAATAATTTAACTAGGAAATCGACGCAACTAATTAAGTAATAAATACATATTCGTCAAAAATAAATGCAGCAATAGTTCAATCTTAATTATTCCTATGTTTTTCTGAAATGCCTAAGAGATGAACATTGGTTTGGAGTGATCTACCATGAGTATTAAGTTTTTACTCTCATATAAACTTTTCATACGTGTGTATGACTTTAAAAGTAAACTATTTCATTTGCAGTAGAAATGTTTGTACTTAGTGTGTATGACTTACCATTTGCGACCACAACAGAAAGACAGAGAAACCACAGCTTCATCATCGTAATTTCTCCGCCGATTTACAGAATGTTGTATACCTGACTGACTCTTACACTAAATACCCTAGCGTGTGACTTTGGTTAAGGACGATCGATAAGTTGCCATTGTGATATTTTTTAAAGTGCTTTGTTTATCTGGGATAAAATGTTATCTCGAACACGCACTCACACAGTTCAAACACGTTCGTTCACCCACGTACAAATGTTTCTACAGAGAGCTAAACCATGTGAACGTGACGTGTGTTCAAGGTTTTTAAAAACAGCAAGTTGACTTTGAGAGCTTCTTCGGACGTTTTTTAAATTAATTGAAGTAATTGTGACGACGATAAAGGAAAATAGTTCATCCATCCAATGTAACGGAAATGTTCGCCGTCTGTGGGTGTTGAATATGTGTCATGCAACGTTCGTCATGCATGGGTTATGCTGGTTGTATTCTTGCACTTCCTAGATATTTCGGGAACTACATTACTAGTTTTTAAATATATATTTCTAGAGATTGTTATGAACTTTGTCAACGATTGACGGCAGATTTCCAAGTCTATCGACTATTGAAGCGTTGTTACCGCCGGGCGCGGATGGCCAGAGGGATGACACTAGAAAGAAGCTATTATTTATTTTACTTAGTCTCATTATCAATACAAACTGGAATGTTTATTACTAGATCAACTTTTTATACTATCATAACTGGGGCTACCCGTAGTTGTAACTTCGCACTACTCAAAATATATGTTTCGTCTCCAATTTGTGAAGAAGTATAGAACAGTGGAACAATTTTGCTTCAGTTGCTAGAGTTTGCTATTTCTACATGCCAAATTCAACGAAACCTACATTTCGTATTGTGGAAGTTACCCATGTAGGTGTGAAGTAGATCTAGTTTACGGAATATTGGTTTGTGCCAGAGTTCATTACAGTTTGGCGTCTCAAACACGATATCGTTACCCGAAAGTTTAGTATGTGATTTATCAATTAAAAAAATATTTTCAACGTCGTAATTAAGAATGTGATATATTGCACCTGAAAAGTTGAGTATACCAAAATTTCAAATATAACTTGACTGCAGGAAGCTTGGCATGGCAGAGGTTAACTAACGTCGTGTTTGAAACTTTTATTCCTTTTTTGAATACGAAGATAAATGTGTGTGATATATAAATTAAGTTGTGATGAAAGTGTGTAGTTCAGTTAACAAATCTTTCGTTTACAGTTAATTTATTTCTACGTGTCTAGTACTAGTGGGCAAGTAATTGTGGATTTGCAATTGGAATTTACTACAAAATAATTTTAATTTAATATGTGGGTGACATGCATATCTAATACCTAATTAGCTTTTGAGTTGAACGAGTTGTATCATTTGGTTCTTTCAATGTTTTCGTCACAACTTCACAACATTTTCCTGCGTGATTTACAGGCACTGAAATAATGCACAACACTTTTCGCATGATTGGATTTAGTTGCGTGGACACACTCCATTGCGAAATAAGTGACTGTCAAAAGAAAACTAAAATAAGACAAAATACATAAATAAGCGGAGTATGCTTTTTAATCAACAGGATAAATTAAAAAAGGAAACCTAAGTAAGTCTCATCGCTGTGTCACATGTTAACTTAGGTTACCTTTTCTGATTTTTGCTATTTCATTTATAATCTGTTTGTTCTTTGTTTTATTTGACCCGATTCAATTTTTTTTTTAATTTTATGTTGTGTATGTATCCTGTTGATTAAAAAGCATACTCCGCTGATTTATGTTTGTCGTCTTATTTTAGTTTTCTTTTGACAGTCATTTATTTCGCAATGGAGTGTGTCCACGCAACTAAATCCAGTCATGCACTCCCATTGCACATTTCTTTCAAATATCACTTTTCCGCACCGTTATTACTAGCCTTCCGTCAGCCCGCCGGAAATGCAAATAACCAATTTCAGACCACGATTAAAAGGTTCAAATATAAACAAAATTTTAATGGTGATATTGGAAATTAAGTTTGAAAATAATACGTTGATAGACGCCACCCTGCAAAATGTTATCAAAAAACATTTATACTATAGACGTGTTATCATTAAACTCGCAAAATCATTGATTAATATTTTGCTGACCATATTTGACACTATTTAAGCATTAGAACTATAAATCCGCTCTTCACATCTGAAAATGACTCTTACATAAGGTCGGCTTAACTTGGAGGTGACATCTCTGTTACAAAGACGTTTACACTTGGATACTTCTAAAGACTACTCCGGAAATTCAAGATATTGTATAACAGTATGTTATAATTTAGCAAAAGATTCCTTCAATTTTAAAAAAAATCCTACTAGAAATTGCCACTCTCAAACGTTACCCCAAATGCATTAAAGGCGGAACCCTCTTTAACACCAAATGTTCCGAAAATACCATGACTTCTGTTCAGGAGGTTGGTATAACTTTCAACCCAAATTGAATAATGTTTTATTATTAAAATGTATTTTAGTATAATTGTTAAAATTCTGGCTACTTTAGGACACAGAGCATGACTTTGAGGTTTATTATACTCAGTATTAAGGGAATGTATGTATTAGTGTATCCTGTAAAAACGTTAGGAGTAGAATATCGATTAATTACTTTGTACGGTTTCAGATTCCGTAAAAGAACTATAAGCTATGGGGTTATCTTCAGAAGTTCTATCAGCACGTACGTTATGCTATTGCGAAGTTAAATGTTAAAAAATATTTTTGAAGCAAGGATTATGTGCTGAAAAATAAGCAAACCAAAAATTGTGACTAGGCCTCTCCCATAAGTAACAGTATGTATATGTATATATATATATATATATATATATATATATATATATATATATATATATATTTATTTATTTATTTATTTATTTATATATATAGCCAACTGCCCGAACAGTTCCAAAATACCCATCTATCGATGCAGGCAAATGATCTTGAACTAATGAAATAGGGGTAGACGGGAAAATAAACAGCTCACCTGATGTAAATTCCACATTACGTCGAACTCCAGTGTTCTAACGCATCACAACCAATTAACATCGAAATGGCACGTAACTGAAGGAAATCCTACAGCTTACATGTAGTATTATTCCATGGAACTTAGTAAATTATTGTGATAGTTGCAGTTGCTTAGTTCCATGCTTGTGATACTCACCGTCCACATTGTAGTGTTGTCTTTACGAACAGGTCGTCATAACTATGCATCCTATATCAGCATCGATCGGTTGTTTTTGATCTGTCATTATTCCAATTTATAGGCTAATTATCAGTTCCTAGTACAATCATTTATGTTTCTGGGCCATCCCCTGGGTGAATATTTAAACAGTTAAATATTTAATTTTAGTTTATATGTCACTGCCAACTTATAATAATTGGTTCGTAAGACGTGAAGAACTCTTTTATATTGTGTCATAAATATTATTCTATAGCTACAAATTTGTTTTGAATTTATACGTATAAAATATACTTCTTCGTCCTTCCCTCAAGCGACACAAAAATGGCCGTAAAACACTCTAATGGACACCATTAGTGTGACGTCACACGACGATGCTGTTTCCATGCTAGGCCCATGCTAAACAATTATACAATTTTTTGTCCGTGTTCGTAAATATCAAGTAACACAGAAATTGAGCAATTATTTAGTTTTCAGAATTTATTAAAATAAAAAAAGTTACGAACAGAGCCTAACAGATCATTTTGCAGCGTACTCGGAGTTATTTAAAATAAAATAGTAACGAGGTTACTTAACCTAAAGGTAAACATGCATGTTGTTCTCGTTTGAATAGTATAATTACTTGCAGTTCAATGAAGTACAATACAAAAAGAATAAATTGAACATCTGATAACTTATCTAAATACATTTATATTATTTGTAGTCATTTTTTAAATAAATTCATCATTATGTTTTGTCATTTGTATGCTGTGTTACGATTTCGCCCAAAAGTTTTTTTGCGGGTTAGGTGCCTATGCAAAACAATTTGCGAAGAAACCTTAAAATAATAATAATATGGGAACTGGACCAAAATCGTAGAAGGTAAATTTCGTACATTGGCTTGTGATGATTGACATAACTTATCATTAACTTGTCAAGTTTAAGTAACCTCACAAGGTGTTGCAGAATATTAAGTACTAACACAATAGCACAACGTAACTAGTGCAGAAAGACAGTAATTAAAGGTATAGAACGCGGCATGAAAAATAGGATAACAAAATTCGCAAATTTACAGTTTTCATGGTAGGCCTTGTTTAATATGTTACCTAAACCTTTTCCTAAAGAATATTTTTAAGGCACGACTTAATTTTAAGAAAATATGACAGCATGTAAAGCAATGAAGGTTGGTTAAAATGTGGGTTAGGCATACAGAAAATCATAGGGTAGCGAACAAAGAATTTTGGACACGGGTACAGAAAATGGTAATGCAGAGGCATTGGCAATTATAGGGCAGAGGCAGTGAAAATTGTAGGGCAGGGACATTAAAAATTATGGGGCAGAGGTTCAGAAAATTGTAGGGTAGTGTACAATTTTCTGATAAGAGTAAAGAAAATTGTAGGGTAGGATCACTTAAAAATGTAGGGGCAGGGTCATGAAGAGGTACAGAAACTTTTGGAGTAGGGTAGAGCACAACAAATTGTAATGTAGTTGCGTTACAAATAAAATGTGGGGCAGGGACACTAAAAACCATGGGGCAGTGACAGGTGCAATAAAAACTGTGTGACAGGAGCATAGAAATCATGGAGCAGGGAAAGGGGAATTATAAATTTTAGGGCAGAAACACTAACAATTGTAGGGCAGATGCACTGAAAGTATTAGGTCAGATGCACTTAAATTATAGGGCATGAGTCATTGAAAATTGTAGAGCAGAGGACTTAAAAAATTTTAGGGCAAAGGGACAGAAAATTGTAGGTCAGGGGCACTATAATGTTCGTCAGCAGCAGAATTTGTATAGGCTTACCTATCTTAATAACCTCTGTCTATCTTTGCCAATTGTGAATATACATTAGTTTAAGCATTCCTACAAAAATGAGTGAATAAAATGTTAATATTACTTACACACGTTATAACGTCATAAGTTGTAATAATCTCCGCCCCTACAATGTAATTTCTAATGGATGCATGCTATACAAATTGCAAGGTCCAACACAAATGAATTTTCCCGCTACGCGTATTAAATTATTTCATTTCCGACTATATCGGTTTATATGAGAAGTCCTACCGCACTTTTGTTTGCCATTATTTAGGTATATTCAAAAGTATTTGTATTTTTTAACGTAATTACAAAAAATATTTCGGAAAGATAAATGGAGTATTCAATGTTAAACTTTCAAAACAAACATTTGTTTGTAACCAGCGCTCTCGTGCGACTTCACATCTAATGGTGTCAACTAAATCATTGACAGATGTACTATGTAAACAAAATTTTTACCTTTCGAATTTGCAGTTTTTATCAGAGACCAATACTTTGAATATTTTGTTACTCTTCTTTTAAAATGTTTTAAACAAATATGTAAAACAAAATGCATTGACGTACGCGTTTATGTAACAGTAAATTTATTTATTATATCACACGTTAATGAAAGGAACAATTATTAGTGCTTCTTCGTAGATTTCCCTTCTTTTCTTATTGGCTGTATATTGGTGCGGAAGAGAAAACTATTTCCTTGGCTGGCGTGTACATTTCGAACACAAGAATCTGAAAACAAGATTAAAAAATAACAGAAACCGTATTTAATATGAATTAAGATGTTAAAGTATATAAAAAGTTTCAATTACTATGTATAATAATTACTTATTTTGTCTTAAATATAAAAGAAAAAATTAAAGGTCACATTTTTCAGATCTTATTTTAAAACATTTTCAAGCTTAAATATCTGTATATTGTGTGTGTATGTATGTACTACATGCATCGATTTTTTACAACAATTTTAATACAAAAATCCTGAGTCTTTATACCCAGAAGATAATTTTAATCCAGTGTCATAATGTTCAAAGTTGGGTCTTACAAAGCCTGGAATAAGTAAATATATTATGAGAAGGGTATCCGAGTGTATCGCTCCGCGAACTACAGACTTACAACCAGGTGCCAGTTGGCATATGCTTGCCTCGCATGACGTGGAATGAGATCCTACAATGAAAGTGTGACGGAATGAAATTGGGGGGGGGGGCTAAGTACCCCTAGAAGGCCCGGACCAAAGGGATCGTCGGACACGATTACAACACGCAAAAATCAGAGGAATCAACCCCATCGGAGTTCGTGTCAGATTCTCCATAATGGGAGGCTAGTACTCTGACCACTACGCCATCAGTTGCCCCACACAAAGCCTGCAGAACAAAGTATAGATGCCAGGTACTCTATAGGACGGTATGTACAGTAATAATTTCACACAAATTGTTTAATGTCGGGCTAATACTTCCTATAAAACTTATATACTGCACACATTATACAACACATTGTTCTCCGATATTTTTATGCAGTTACTTTGAACACAAATTAAAAAACAATAACAAGTTTAATGTCATAAGTTTATGTGACTTAAGTATTACAGTTGGTTCAATGAAACTATTTCTTAGTTTCTGGTGGTGTCGAACGACGTGTATTGAGTGAGGCCTTTCAGTTCTCCTAGACACATATTTATTTCTGACCAAATAGTCGAGACAGTCAGGGACTTACCTCGTTGGTGCCTTTCTTCAATAGTGGAGCAGGCACGTACAGAGTCTGCTGAGGTCCAACACTGAAGTATCGACCAACATTGAAGCCATTCACAAACACGTTGCCTTTACCCCAGGCAGACATGTTGATGAATGTGTCGTATGGCGTTGTGATGGTTAGTGTCGCCTTGTACAGTGTAGGACTAGATGTTGAAGATATCGTCTGCCATCCTGTAAGGCTGCGAACATGTCAACACCACCATTACTTTTTTCTTTTTAAAAAACATTTTACAATTAGATCTGTACAATTTTTTATAATATAATTTATACCCAACTTGTTTAAATACAACTAGTAATAAATTGTTGAAACTACCTTCTGTTGTATTGTGAATAGATTATTTTAAGGGGGCTTGAACAAAATTTGTTATTGTTATGAACTTTTTTTATATTCGTACGAGATGTGGTTTATTTTGCAGACGTACACTGTTACTATTTTTTACGGTAATGAAAATTTTTTAGCTTTCGTAATTTTTTTTAAATAGCACACAAAAGTGAAAATTGGCATAAAATGGTTTTTTGATTCAAAGGAAAGCCACCTTACTTACCGTACGAAAAAATTCATACTGAATGAAGATGTTATAGGCTACAGGCTCTCCTATACAACAACAAAAATATTTTTTTTTTGTATTTGAAAATAAATTTGAAATTTGAAATTAAAACTTAGAAAATTCAACGTTTTTTTTTAATATAAAAATATTTAATTTTTAGTTTTTTATAAAGGATACCTTGCAATCTACATCTTAATTATTGTGTAAAATGTTTCAGTTCGGTAAGTCAGTTCGTATTACTTTAAAACATAAAACCGTTTTATGCAAATTTGGACTTTTACATGTCATTATAAAACATAATATGAAAGCCAGAAATTTTTCATTACAGTGTAATATGGTCACAATGTATGTCTACAAAACAAACAATATCTTGTAAAAATATAAACATGTTTGAAAGAATAAAAAATTTCTTTCAAGTGCCTCCTTAAGAAAAGCTACTGATAGTGAAAATGTATTGTATGATTTTAAGAAATTTGGGGATTAAATAAGACGAAACAGTGAAGGTACAGCAGATGATACTACCGATGGGAAGACGAGATTGAAGATCATGCTTTCTAATTATACAACCAAAAGAAAGAGCAATACATACCAAAGGATAGTCTTGTTTTCTTTTGGTATATTATAACTTTTCCTTCTCAATTATTCTCCTCAGGCAAAAAGTTACATTTAGTAAACTTGGTTTTCATAATTTAATTATAATGTACACTCTCTATAGAAAAGCAAAAAAAATTGTGACTCTTAAAATTTTTGTAGAATTTATAGTAATGCAGTTGTGAAAAGTATGTCAACGTGCCACTATAATAAATGTTTAGTGAGCACACTGATAGTATAAAATTGCTTTCGGGATTCAGCCGTCTCGACTTGTCATTCCTGTCGTTTGAAAAGACACAGTAGTTGCCATCTTCAAGGTATTTAGTAGAACTCTGAAAAATTAAAAATGTGAATACGACTGATCATGGCCGCGGATGCCTGAGAAATTTATCAAACATAAACCGTTTGGTTGCTGGCATTGGCATTATCAGAACAGTTGGTACTATATTTGACGGGTTAATTGTATCTCTGAAGAGGTACATTGATAAAGGTATCGAGGGAGGATATGATCTAGAGAAAAAAAGGCATATCAGCTGTTATATAATTTCATGCTCTTTAACACACTTGTTCCAACCCAAACTTGTGTAAAAATGTAGTTATCCAGCAACTCAATTAACAAACCTTAGACTCTGGATGCAGCTAGAGTAGTATCTGCAATACGGGTATAAAAAAATATTTTTCTCAATAACTTTAAGACAGGGTTTCCCATTCTTGAAGTAAAATTTGTACAAGTGTTTTATTTAGCCAGTGAATTTAATTGTTAGTAAAAACATATGACCTTCCATAGTGTAAGTTTCTTTGGTAAAAGTCAGTAACTTCCTGAGCTTTCCTACGATAACTCGGCAAATTTGACATCTAACTGCTATAGTAGCAAACAGACATATTACTGTACTTGGTGGTAAAAAGGACAACGTTGTAAAGCGTATCAGTTTTTATCAAACACCGTCACTGAAACTGTTTGGTTCTATTTGAATTAGCGCGTGGCACAAGCCTGAAGCGTAATTTCAGCAGTTGAATAATTAAGTCGCCAGTCAATTCTTCTTTCGATACGAGATGTAAATAAAGTTTTGATCATAGCTTCACAGCGAAATAGTAAGGATTGGTGACGATGGTATGAGTTAAGTATGATGCACTGAGAAAACGACGTTCGCCTCTCTCACATGCGAAAATAGAGAATAACTTCATCAAGAATAGAACCTGAATCCCTGAGGTGAGAAGCGAGTTCGCGTAATTAGGAGTCAGCATTTCAACCTTGTGTACAAAATGCATTATTTGAACTCGTGATGTTTTTAAACTCTCGGGTTAAGGCCATTGTCTTTCATTTATTTCAAACAATTGCAAATAACTCAAATATTTTTTAACCCAAAAGTTTGAAAAAATTTAAGACTGTTTACAGTCATACGACACAATTTTGCCAGAACATTTTTTTAATAATGTATCGTTTGCTGGCAAAAAAATATTTTGCTTCGTGTTGGCTTATTTTGACCACAAAATATATGATATTTCAGGGGCAAAAATGTGAAAATCCGTTCGGTGGATTACAACAGAAAAATTCAGAAACAAAAGATGACACATAAATTTTAAAACTGAAAGAATGAATTTTTGATATATGTATTAATTTACGTTAAAAAAATATTTTCGAAACCACTGCAAAACTAAAGAGCGAGGCCTTAATCTACAATTGGGAATATGGACAAATATCTATTCAGCGATTGCTATTGTACAGATATGGAGCCTAAAATGTTATACAAGATGGATGGCAATGTAAGGTGTTTCCCTATGACCGTTTTCTACCCCTCCACTCTTTTTCTATATGTATTCCATAAATGCTGATATCGTCTCAATGACCTCGCTGCAGATATAAAATTAAGCATTTCACACGTAACTGAATGTCATTAATTTCCATGAATATATACTGAATGTTACAAATGTTGTGAGAGGATATCTGTAAAAGATGACGTAAAGTATTGTAATGCTATTTTTTGGCTGTCGCGAATATTAAGGGAGGAATTCGCGATTGAAAATTGACATTGAAAATTGACATTTGCTAAAATAACTAAAATTCAGAAAAAGTAAATAGTGACATTCCGGGCCGCTTTTTTATAGTAGCAAGTTCTGCATCTGTGACAAAGTTATTTCGAGTTCCTTCCACTTTAATTCAATAATGGGTTTGTTAAACTCCTGTGTCATGCTTGTTGTCTATCTGTAAATATCCATTTACTCAGAAACGGTTCACTTAAAGGGGTTGCTACAAAGTGACATTTTTTGTTCATTGCGGTCTGCTTCTACAAACTGTATCATTTAATAGGCAAAATTGATATGTTAAAAAATTCTTTACTAAAAAAAAGCTATACTAACATTTGTCTATTTACTGAAGGTAAAGGGTATTCCAAGCTTTTTTTTTCCCACAGATTGCAATTCTTATTATTAAACCACGCCTAAAATCCATTATTTAGTTTTTCTTACTCTTGGTTATATTAATATATTTGGTATTTAAATTTCATGATTTACAATCCGCGATTTTTTTTTCGTTAGCCAAAAATTGTTGCTATATAAGTTTTCCTCATTTTTAGAAGGAATGATATCCCAAAGTTTGTAACTTACTTTGTGAACATCCTGTATAATGTCAGTTGTGACGTAAATTATGTGTTGATATTAAATATATCGTGGTTTTATATAAGTGAAAGGTTAGGAACTTCCCTACTGCAGTTACGAGTTCGTAATTAATATTGTTACACTTTCAAATGAAATATAAACTACAAACCAAAGCAATTGGCTAGGACACTCGAAGCTTTGCCTTTGAACACTATGGTAGAAAATAATGTATTCAGGACGCGATCTACAGCAATTTTCGTCATAATGTATTAATTTTTATATTTGTACCATACACTTTCCTCTTACTTAAGTCACAAAATGTGACTAAATTTTACTCTTATGGAATTTTTTTACCCCTCATATTTTTTGCGTAATGGCTCATCACTGTAAAAATGTGCACTTAACGGTTTTAAGGACAACACTAAAATCAACTGGCATACCAAAGTGAAAAAATTAAGACTGAATGACTGTGTTATAGACTACAAGGTCTCTTATGCTTAACTACAAAATAAAATATATTTGTATTAAAAAAAGTATTTTTTTTTTAATCTCGTTTCGAAATTCAGCGTTTCATTTAAATACAAAAAGTTCATTATTTCTGTTTTATATACAATAAATTGTAGCGTGCGACATCGTTATGTACTATGACTCTTTTCAGTGTGGTATGCCAGTTTGTTTTACTGTCGTCCTTAAAACTTTAAGACGCAAGTTTTGACTTCGACTAGCCATTACGCAAGCAACTATGCGATATAAAAATATTCATAAGATAACAATTTAGTCACATTTTGTGTCTAAAATAAAAACAAAGTTATCTGGCACAAATATTAAAATAAAAACATGGCGATGGAAATTTATGCAGACCGTTCCTTTAAGGCCTCGCTCTTTAATTTTGCAGTGGTTTCGAAAACTTTTTTTTACGCAAATTAATACATATATCAAAAATTCATTCTCATAGTTTTAACACTTATGTATCATCGTTTGGACATGAATTTTTCTGTTGCAATGCTCCAAAAGGATGTCGAGATTTTTGCCCCTGAAATATCACGTATTTTGTTGTCTAAATAAGCCAAAATGAAGCAAAATAATTTTTTGCAAGCAAACGGTACATTATTTAAAAAAACGCTCTGGCGAAATTGTGTATCATATGACTATACACAGTGTCAATTTTTTTCAAAACATTTGGTTTTAAAAAATATTTGAGTTATTTGCAATTGTTTAAAATAAATTAAAGATCATGGCCTTAAGAGCATTTGTGATACCAACCTTTGAACCCACTTCCTCTTGAGCTGCAGTGGAATGATCTCCCAGTCCTTGATGGCGACATTGTTCAGCAGCACATCTCCTTCCCACAGTCCCTTCCATTGATTGAAGTAGCCGGTGTTGTATCCGTAGTTCACTCTGGCCCAGTTCTCTACCACGATGTCCATAGTGCCGTTACTCAGAGCGTTCTTTGTCGTGAACTCAGCGTTACTGCAAGAATAAACAACCTTTCATGTTGTTTACGCTAATGTGAGCACACTTTTGAACAACATTTCATTAAGAATGATACTAAAATAATGATTGTTTTTGCGCCTTCAGATATTAACATGTGAGTGAATTTAATTGCATTAAACTGTATTCAATGTATTGCATTGCTTGTTTGTATTAAGAAATAGAGGAAGAAATTCGGACTGTACATAAGAAAATTTGGACGTTACATTTTTTTTTTTTTTTTTTTTTGCTGAGTATTTAAATCTCAGTTAATCTCATTCAATAACACTTGCAAACTAGTATTTCCGATTGTATAGTACTATGCTGCAGCACGATATAATTCCGCCAATAATAGTAAAATACTTTTCTCTAAATCCAAGTGGGTATATTTTAAGAACCGCGTATCTAATAATTGAGTCTGCCAATAATTGTTTCTGGAAATAAATTACATTTACTCAACTTATGAAACTATGCCAAGGAAAAAAAATATTTTATTGGTTGTTAACGTTACCTCTTTATTCAAGGCGGAACCGCGTCTTTTTAAAGTCAGTATACAACAAACTAACCTAAACTTGCTAATAAAAGATGCACAATCTTCCGCACGGTGTTGCCAAACGGCACACGGAATTTCCGTACAAAACACGCAAAAATTTGGTATTCTCCATAGAATCCTGACACACTAACAAATGAATGCAATAGGGTTTGTCGGGTATTAAAAATAACTGTTTATCCTGTAGGTCACTGTCGTAGAAGAACAGGTCAGGACACTCGCCTATCTAACAATGTATTTTGCGTGACTTCCATGTTGTTTGGCTGCAGTTCATCAAGTTACCGAGAATATTGTTTTATTGGCGCTTCAGTTAGGGCGGTCGGACTCAAACTCCGTCCACTTTTTTCCATTGTTAAATTTATAAAGTAAATAAAGATTGCTGGAGCCTTTTCTTAAATTTGTGAACGAAGGAAGCATTTTATAAATTGATAAAAAATACGTTTTGATAAATTGTTTATCTTAGTGGGGAGGAAGTGGGCGGAATTTGAGTTCGACCGCCCTAACAACAGCGCCAATAAAACACAATATCTCGGTAACTTGGTGAACTACAGCCAAACAACAAGGGAGTCAAGTTTCCAGGCGAGTGTCCAGACCTGTTCTTCTACGAACGTGCTGTAGGTTAAAAATGGTTTATAGTGTATTGCATGCAAGGCTAAAGTAAAGTCCTTTTATATTTTCCAAAAATTCTGATACATGTAGCTGCACAACACACATAGCTTACACACGTTCAAACACAAAACGCGTAAGCCTTCTTGATTATTGATAAGATGTTACTAGAAATTTGAAAACAATGATACAGCTGAAAAATTTAAATAAATAAATAAATGTCTTTACACAAGTGCCATAAAGCTCACACCTGCAGAGGCAGATCTGTAAAAGACGGCTAACTGAAACTTGTTTAATAAAGCTCATGAATCATTCTTGCCCGCTCTCCATATTTTACAGTGAGTGTATTTAACGCTGTTAATAATCCGTTTGCCAGTTTTGGTCGAAATAGTTTTTGTCGTGATAGCTGATTTTTTCTAAACAATAAATTGCATAGTTTCGACTAAACAGCCAATTAATCAGAATTTCATTAATTACATAATTAACTAAAACCTGTTGTATTTACTGACTTGAAAAAAACAAAAATCAAAACAGCCACACAGATTTTTGATATCTGCTCTCGTTTAGGCGTAAAAAAACTAATATCGCTAAAAAAAAAAATAGAAATAAGAGAGCACGTCCTTAATTTGTGTTGTTGTTTAGTCAGCAACAGATGTGTCCTTGCGACTGACATTTTAGTCTAATATTCACACTAAAAAATCCAACCTATATCTTTATTCTGTAATCACCCAACTAGAGGTTTCAAGTTCAAAAAGTTCACAAAGTACGAGCTTCAAGTTCTATTTTAATTAATGTTCTCAATGAACTAAACTTAGACAAACAATAACTTAAAACTATTTATGTTTGTTTCTACCGTGTCACAATAGATGTTAAACCTCCAATTCCTGAATTCAGCTTTGGACGAATGTAAAGTTTTAGTTTATTTTACAGGTTTTTTGCCCATAGCTCTTGATTTTACATTGGTGTAAAGTTACATAAGCTTTTTCAGCTGATTTTATTTATACTGTGTTTAAAACTAACCTTTAACTTGATTTAAAGTCACACTTACTCTAGAATTTTTCATTATTACAAATGTTGCTACCGCGTTTGAAAAACGATTTCATGGATGTTTGGTTGGAAGCTTTACTTCTCAGTTTAATACTCATTTGCCATTCCCAAATGTACTTTGATAATTGCTTCATCAAATTTGAAGTACGCCTGTCTAAATATATCTTGTAATGAGTTGAAAATCTGTTAAACGTTGATGAACATTTCAAATTATTTTCGAATAAAATATAAAGACCAGTATCAGTTTTGATGTCTTAGCTACATTACTGTAGCTGAAAAGTTCACAAATTCAAATATAACTACTGTAAAAATATAACACTAATGTTTTATTCATTAATAATTAAAATACCCTGACACTGTTTTGATACAATACTATGTAAAGTTCTGAATTCAGTCAAAAGTAACTTTTATGTAAGCTAGCCAGTGTTTCCAAACAGATATACACCTTGGGACTCACCTGCCATCAAAATAGCCGAAACCTCTGGACTGCTGAATGTTGGTAAAGGCCTCAGTTTGCCTGACACTGTTGAAGAGAAGGATGCCAACATCATGCACCTTACCCTGGATCTGCAGTGTAGAGTTAACAGCAATACTCAGCCCGGTCTTCCTGTATACAACGAAGCCGTAGCTCTGTCCACTGTCGTTGTTTATGTCCAGTTTCTCCATGGCTACCACGTTGGTTGACTTGATATGCTCGTTACTTGGCTGCAAACACAAACACACACCCCTCAAAATTATTACAAGCGGCAATATATTCGTACAGTTACAAATTATTTCATGTCACAAAATTTCTTTAGTACAGCAACAAAATAATTGCATTGTAACTGGCATTACTCAGATACAATAGAATATGGTATTATATGAAGACGTGAAGGTTGTTTTGGAGAGAGTATGGATGTATGAACGAATGGGTCTATGTTTAGATGTCCAGAGGGATGAACTGACTGAATAACAGAGAGATGGATTGTTGTATGAATATATGGGTGCGTTGGTGGACGTATAGAGGGTTAGATGGATGGATGAGTATATGTAAAGATGGGCTGATGGATAGAGAGGGTGGATGTGAGGATGGATGTATGGAAACAATGTGTATGCATATTACGTCTTTGGAATATGAAGGGTGTCCAGAAACAAAGGCCGTAATAAGAACACCACACGATTCCTGGCCTAAATGGGAGATGCGAAATGTTGTACGATGGCATTTCATATGAACAATTTGGCAACATAGCATTGTAGTTATTCCCCTCCTGGTCTCCATAGATATCATACTACTGTTCTGACCTGCATATTATTGGTGAAGGTTAAAATCCCGAGCAGTCCAAAAATGATTATATGTTTACATGACATAACACACATAAAATAATACCTGGACGTGGATCGCAAGAGGGATTATCCGTGGAGTGTTCACATTGTGAACGTAAAATGTCGTCGTACAACATATTGCAACTTACCTTTTCGACTCCAGTTTAATAAAGGATTCGCGTGGTGTGCATACTACGCGTTAGTTTCTGGACAACCTGTATAATAATTCTATGCTTAACAGAGAGAGCACGTTGTCTCACCACGAGTGCCAGCAACTGGTCAAATGTCAACATGTGTGTGACAGGTGTGGTCGGGTATGCGTACTTCACACTCTCTGAGGGTCTGGCAGGAACATTCAGCTTTATGGGGTTGTACTTGGCAGCCAGGGCACTTGTCCGGTTGTACTTCTCTGTGTAATCTCCAGCCTCGGACAGTGGAGCCTCATAGTCTGGAGCAGATACAAACAACGTGATCATACGAGAAGAAAATTATGGTCGCAATTAATCTACATTTTACATTTTTTTCTTACGACTCTGCAGTTTTCACGTACTTCATATTTTATGCCACCTTAAGAGGAGTCTTGTGTGCAGCGACAGATGCCATTAGAACGCGTCGCTAATAGACAAGTATTGACGAAGCAAATGTTAGCAGTAATACCCGTGATCTCTCAACCCTCGTTCGTGCCCTTTGCATTATAATAACATCAAATGTTTGAAGTGATGACATCATAAGTGATTGATGATAAAATGCTCAACAGATATTGTGATTACTGAATCTTTGTATTTTCCCTCTTTTATTTCATGAAATGTTCACAAAATTTGTCTGCAAAGTTCGATACGTCTTTTTATCATTATTTGTAATCCTGTGTCGTACTTAAGAAGACTCTTACAACCAGAAGTCCTAAATATCTTCTTGACAGATTCCAGTCACTCAGTGTAAATCATAATCACCACACACGTTCCGGCGAAACATTGCTACTCATGGTACCTAAACATAAAACTAAATTTTTCTCCCAATCTCTAACAGTGTCTGGTGCTCGGTTTTGGAATGATTTGCCCAGTGAATTAAAGACATGCTCAAACCTAAGCAGTTTCAAACGCTATTTAAAATCATATTTGTTACGAACTAAATATCTCGTGGAGTAGAGGTGTGGTGCTACTATGTATTTGTACTAGTATTCTTTAGGTATATTTTATGTGTTAATAATTTAAAATTAGTTCAAAATTTAAAGTTTATTAGATATGCAGTTTCTTAACCAGTTTTTATATGAATATACAAATTTATATCACATGACCTAATTTTTCTCTCTTAACAACAATTCATACATTGTATACTGTAATGCTGTTATACAGATGCACATTAACTCCCGCAAGATAAGACTATAGCTATGTTGTTATACATTAATATTTAGATAGCATACACAAAATTGTAATATTTTTTAAACACCTAACGGCGTATTTATAGTTTCACTACAAATATTTAACTTTGATTTTTTTAAACTTGCGGTATTCATTTATATGTAAAATCAGTTTAAAATTTTAGTGCATCTGGCTTAATTAATGAATCATTTTTGCTACATTAATTTTGTATATAAGTGTTTCTTGTAGTTATAGTTTTACTTTTGTCTGTCACACATGTATGATTTTAATTGTATAAAACGTGGTTAAGTGTAAGAGAAGGCGAAAGCCTTAACTTCGCCACAAACAAAGTCATTAAATAAATAAATAATATAAATAAAAATCTTACAATTTGTAACGTGAAGCGTTCAGAATTTAAACATAGTACATAAATATATAGAGCTTGTATTTGAACTTACAACTGACTTTGGTTTTGCAACGCAAAAAAATATTTTCAAATATAATTTCATAGGATTCATTATAGTCTGATCACTGAAAACTTTTTCTGCTAAATAAATCCTAATTACAGGTTGACGGAAAGAATTCGTGTAAGCAATAATGTACCAAACCAATATCTATGGAGTGAATTTCGGGTTTGTTGAATATTATTACAGTGATTAAAGAAAAATATTAAAATTTTCTAAGACAAAATCATAATTGTTGCAGTTTAGAAGATACAGATGTTCAAGTTCAAGATTTCAATAGTAGATAACAATATAATGCATTCTACTTTGTGACAACTATTTATGTTATCAAGTAAATATTATTATTACAAAGAAATGTTGTAAGTGTATCAGTTAAGACACTGGTAAACCAATACTAGTAGTTTTTTTTTTTTTTTTTTTTTTTAAAGTTCCAGCACAAGCACCATTTTGCGTCCGAAAAAAATGTAGTCCTATTTCGGTAAAAAGATTTCACCAAATATATCCAGTATAACAACAGTTACAAGATTTCATCAAAAAAATTTCAGTCCAAGAGTAGTAAAAAGATTTCATCAAAAAATATTCAGTATAACAACAGTAAAAAGATCCTAATAAAACATTCAGTATCATAAAAGTGAAAAGATTCTAATAAAAATATTCAATTTCAAAACAATTAAAAGATTCTAATAAAGATATTCAGTCCAAGAACAGTAAATGATTTAACCAAAAAAATTTCAGCCTAAGAACTGTAAAAATATTTATTCATTCAAACAATAACTTTAGAATATAATGAAAACAAAGAAATATCAGTTTTATTAATTATTAACCTTAAAAATTTAAAGCGCATTTAATTTAATAAAACATAAATTTTTCATAATAATTGAATAGAATTTTTTCCGGGACTACATGTTTTTATTCCTTCATAAATAATATTTATAGAACCGCTGCTAACATCTTCTAAAACTTAATCATTAAATTTTGAACATACTAATCTGGCAAAAAAGACTTTTATATCTTCTTTTGCTACTAAGACCCGGCGACCAAATGTTGTGTCTAGTATTCCGGCTTTATTTATTAAATATGGATTACCTATCATAAGTTCAGAAATGTTTGTAAATTCTTTTTTCCGTTTAACACATTCAACGTTGCCTCCATTTTCTTTATACAATTTAATGCTTCTATTTATAAAGAATTAAAATTTAATTGGGGTTATAAAAAATAAAATATAAAAATAATGAGAATAAAAATGATTAACATAATAAATTATAATTTTTACTACGATTTTCCAAAAGTTATGAATTATTATTTTTTGAAGTAAAACAATAAAAAATAAAAATGTAACAAATATAAAAAATTTATTTAAAATAATTAGTTATTAGGAACGACTTTAATTACTCTTAAATCTTCATGCAATGGCAATTTTTTTTCATGGCTGCTTTTGTATTATATTTACTGCATAATTAACGTGGTAATTTTCCTAACAATCTTTTTACAAGAAAAACACAAGTAGGTTATACTGTATTAATGTTTTTTTTTTCTTTTTTTAGATTCAGAATGTGATTTAACAATCTTACAGATGTGGCACCTTTTAGTAATATTTTTCTCTGCGTCCATTTATAAAAAAAACAGTATAAAATTTATAGCAATTATTTAACACACACTTAGAAAAATATCACTAATACTATATTTCAATAAATTTAAACGTTAAGTATTTTTAAAATGTAATAAACCCAGCGCCGGCTGATGCAGGTTTTTAACTGCGTTCTATTTTATTAATTAGTTTATCAAATTATTATTCCTAAATTTTCAAAATCTTTACCAATTTCTTCCAAATCGTATTCTTCTTTGAAAAGTTGATCCAAAACTGTTAACCGTTAAGACTGTAACATTGAAAAACAGTTACAAACATATTCTCTTTAAAAAAATTTAAAATCAGGAATTTTCTTTATATTAAAATATTGTTTAAAAACATTATTTTTAGGCATAGTGTAGTCATACTACAGGGAATATGATTCGTTTTTATTTGTTTAGAAAAAATATATATTAGAAAAAAATTATTTGTTATTTCGGTTAAACTTAATAATGTCTGATATTTTTCTTATACACCAATATCCACAAGACCTATTATCATTTTGGTATTTTTTACAATTATATAATAACTAATAATAATTAATTTTTTCACCAATTTACAAATTTTCGATAAAGTTGAACGTCAAATGAATCAAAATAATAAACAGTTGAAAAATATTTCATATAACAAACCCAGTATGTCCCACTCCCGTCATTTTCGTTTTCTGAATTAATTATTACAAAATGAATTAATTTTAATTTTTAATTTTTATTTTATTCTTAATAAAGATCTTTGCAACCAATGCCAGCAAAGTAAGAATCAATATTATAATATTTAATTAATTTTATATATAAATTAGAAAGCAGCTCCATTATAAGTAATTTAAATGAAACTAAAAAGCACATAGAAAATTATCAAAAAACTGGTAAATTACGTTTACCACAAAATGTTTTTGAGAAATCCTAATTTTGACATGGATATTTACAAAAATTAACTTAGGCAATTACAAAATGTTAAAATTTAGGAATTCGAAATAAATTCTAAAAAGGTGGATTTTTTATTTCTTAAATTTTTTGGTGCAATTCAAGCAACATCAGAAGTCACTAGCGCTGTTCACAATGAAAAAGCGAATGACCAATTAGTTGCCCAAAGAATTAGACAAAATGAAATTTTTTTGATAAGCATTACAAAGAAGAAAAACCAATTCAAGTAAATGCCTTACCATCTGAAGCCAAACAATTAACAGGAGGCTCAATTGAAAAAGGTAAAGCAATATCACAAAAAAAAAACAGTTGTTTATTTTAATAATGGGGGATGTATAACAATAAAGTGGGCAACCCTACCCCAATCATAAACGGTCCTTCATACGTTTGTTTGCAGTTAAATTCTGTCCTTGTCAGGTCCACTTTATGAGAATGCGAGGCCCGGGGCGGCATAAATCTGAGGCCGCCATCCTTTTTAGACGCAGTGATACTGTGCGCTTGTAACCTCTCATACTTTCAGCTGCGTTGTTATAGATCTTGACTTCGGCAGTCCTGAATATCAATGTCGTAATTAAACATGCAATTTACACTTAAAAATATATATTTCGCAGCTACCATCGTGGTTTAATGGGAACTTTAGAAAATCCCATTAATTTCAAATTATAATTTTTTTATATTATTAATCTAATAAGTGAGGCCCTCTAGAATAAATGGCCTGATGCAAATGCCCCCTGTATCCTTTAGCCATGTTACAAAAGAATTTACTTACCGTAACTGGTAATGTCGACTGTCATAGATGGTAAACCATTAGCTATATTAGCACCACTCATAAATCCAAAACTGGTTCCTCCGTGGAACATGTAAATGTTCACGGATGCTGGATACGAGAGAATTTGCTCCAGCTTCAAAGCGTAGCCTGAAAGAAACACACAATATATTCAGGCCATCTTGTTTAAAGAAGATTCGCACAGATCTTAGAACTAGCCTGCCTCACTTCAAACAAGTTCAGCTATTGAAGTGGTTTCGTTAGCTCGGAATACATCATGGCTATCACTGGTGGATGGCCACTTTTCAAGGATCATGTCGCATTCTCCCAAGACAATAACAGCTTCCCCTGATACGTCTGACTGTCCTACGTAAAGTTTCGTTAAAACGAATGAAGAAAATACACATACTTGGTAACACCAGAAGTTCTTTTGAAACCACAATATCTACATACTTCTTGCACAGATCAAATATATTTTTGGGACGATTTAAGAAACTTTTCTTCGCTGTGCTACTCTTTTGCTTACTTATAATAATTGTAAAACTTTTATCTTTAAATTAACTCTGCGTATAGAGAATACTTAATTTTGTCTTTCAAAATTAATCTTTTTTACTTTTTTTACAACATAAACATTGTATTTAAAAAATAACTGCAGCTAACTATACCATAAAGTTTACATTAACCTGTTTTAATGACAAAAACTAATTTTCAGTTTCAATCAAATTATCTTTCTCCAAAGATGCTAATGCGTTGTTCTTTTTTATTCACTTTTCCGAAACCAATGTTGTGTAATGGCAAACGAAGTATTTTTACAGTGTGTATAATCAGCGTAATAGCTACAGCTGTACCGTACACTTGTTAAATTTAATAACATTGCAGGTTTTACTGTTTTTGGCTGTATTAAAATATAAATATGTCAGATAAAAATAATAAGGTGTTTTGTATAGATGGATGACATCTTAAGTTTAATGTTTGCAGAGGTCATAATTTTCAAGTGATTTAATTCTGGTAAATGTGTGGGAGTTCGACCTCATGTTGTCGTTCAACTTGATTAAACATGGCTCTAGTCATCGTTAAAGTATTTTAAACCAGGCGTGTGACCGCGCCCTTATATACAAGTAAGACTTATTCATTACTAAACATACCGTTTGGATCCGAGACAGCATGCTTTCCAAACCACCCGTCGAACCATCCAGTCCAATATTCCATCACCCAAGTTGGTTTGTTCGGTTGAACCGATTTCAGTGTATCCAGTTCTTTTTTAGGGTCGTCGTTGAAGTTGACTGTCATTAATACTGCGTCAAACATCGCACATATTTCACATTAACTCACTTCAGTATTTGCTTTTCGCTTTTTTATTATTTATTTTATTTTCAAATTAAATTAGCTTTAGTATTTATGAATTAATTTTTTATTTACTGTACAAAGAAAATTTAAAAAAAAATCCCCTTTCCTTGGAGCATTGATCCTCTAAGTGAAAACATTTGCTATAATGCATTGAAGCATGACCGCATTTAGTAGATCTTAAATGTGGCAACGCTGCATCGGGGACCTGATGCCGTCACTACCTGACTACCGTATCCTCTGTAGCATGTCTGGGTCTCAGAATATTAAGAAATACAGAAGTGAAACAGCCGGTAGGACGGATAACTCAAGCCCTACACGCCAGTATAATGGCTTCTCTGGCCAGCAACATGGCGGAAACACCTACTGCCAATCAGCGTAAGGGGGCCGCCTTGCTAGCCAGCAGCCAGGCCAATAGGAAAACTGCAGTAACATGCAGGAGCCAAACATACACGGGGCTGGTATCAACAACCTCGGGCAGCCAATAAGCGGCAAAGTTCGCCTGTATCAAATGAGCCGCCACATCATTTCACTTCTGTATTACTATTTACACTCTGCCTAGGTGCAGCTTTAGTGGCGTGTACACATCTACATAGACTAGGGCAGCCAATGAGCGACCAGCAGAAGCCCCCGATACAGCGTTGCCACATTTAAGATTCCGGCTTACTACTTAACACAATCATGACTAAACAACAGATAACATTGATAACAGGGACCAAACGAGTTAAAGTGTACCGTCGAGATTTTCACTTCATTAGGATACTTATACAAATGTCTAAAATGCGGTTCTTACAGTTTTGGTAATTTGACTTTTAAAGTGGTCGGAAGGCCTAAAATTTGTTTCCGATAAGTCAATGATACTTGTTAAACCAGTTGAGATATCGAGGTATTGTTTGCTTCAGAACGATGCTACTTGATCAAATAAATAAAATATTATTGGGAAAACCTAGCGAACTACTTGAGGCAAACAACCAGAAAGCAAGTACGGCTACTGATAAATAATTTATACGTCATATTATGTGATTATATTCATGTGCAATGTGGTAAAACATCTTTGTTCATTAGCCTGCTTACAGTAGTGAAATTTGCATTTATTTAATATCTTATAAGTGTTCTGTGTATAATACTTCCGACATAACCTGATAAGCTACAACTATTAAACGTGAGCAAACTTGTCGGTAGACTGCATATTAACTCAACATATGCAAAGTTAACTCAGACTGATTTCCATTAAAAAATTCGAGATCTCAAGAACTATTTTTCCTAAACAGCTTAAATGTCATAGTACAAATAAGTTAACATTTATTTGTGTTTAAGATAAGATGCTAAGTGACTATTTTTATTTAAATTTTGAAAGTTTTTTGTTACTTATTGTGATGACACTGGAAAAATAAATAAAATGAAAGAAATGCCGGAATTTTTTTTTTGGAAAATGACACCTTTCGAGGAATAAAATGATGTAAAGTAAAATATTTTACTAATGTAATACGTTAAACTTAAGTAAGTTCTTAATACGACACTGTATAAGGCTTAAATATATTAGTCCACTATTTTTAATATAACCAAAACACAAGCAAATTAACATGTTTTGTCATATATTAAGAATTGCAATACAGACTGCAAACACTTTTCCTCGAAAATTTATTAATTAAAAAAAACTACGAAGTACGTTTTTTCTGCGTTCGTTAAATTTTGTTAGAATAATTATTTAACTAACAAAAACACGAAAGTGGTTTGATTTAAATTATTCACGTCAGTAAAGCCTCTGATGTTTTGTGTCTGTGTTTGCGGTCTGACCGAGTAAAGGCGTGACATTCTTAACCAGCTATGTATTTCAATACCCTAATTTGTAAGAGGGGAGGTTTGATTCAGAACCCTACAGTTGTGCACACCTTGGTGGTGCAAAACTTTATAGGTGCGTACATTCAGTCAAACACTATTTTCGCAGCGTTTGATTAAAAAATTGCTCTAGTTTCTACTTTTTTTTTAGCGACATTCATTGTTTAAGGCTAAACGGGAGCAGTTAACAAAAACCTGTCCGGCAGTTTTGTTTCAAATTCTCCGTGTTGGCTGATTTTTTTTCAAGGCAGTAAATACTATGGTTTTGGCTAATTACGTAAATAACGAAATTCTGGTAAATTTACTTTTTAGTCGAAACCGTGTTTTGGAAAAAAACCTATCACGGAAAATTCCATTTTTAACAAAACTGCCAGACTAATGTCTGCTCTCGTTTTAAGTTTAAACAAATAATTACCGTAAAATCAATAGAAACTGAAGAGCAACATACCATCATTGTTCCACATTCTATAGCGATGCACTTACAGTTATCGACACTGCCAATTGTTGACCTTGAAGGACTGTCTGACGTTAACTGCAAGGAAGCGTTCAAACCGTGTTCATCTTGCAACTGTACGATATATTCCATATATTGTTTTCCTCGTGTACCTGTAGAGCTCGCCATTGCTCCGTATTCATTTTCGACCTGAAAAAATTAGCCAATATTACAAATATTTTCACATAATATGTTCCGTTCGCATTTGCAGCACTACGAATTTATAAAATGACATATTATATTCAAGTACCTTTAGTAGTTAGTATTAAAGTTGCTCAAGGTAATCATTTGTATACGTTAATGCTCTGTATGGCCCACACAAGAACAAAAGTAAAAAAATATATGTAAAATCCATCCGTAAAATTCTATAAAATCAAATAATTTTGTTTGACAGTTACCAACTAAAGAATTATTTTGCACATGCGCCATTTCAGCAAATGATGTGTTACAGAAAACCTTAGAGAATTCATACAAACAGACAAGTAAACAAACAAAATTACTGTTCTCAACTGACAAACATAGGTAAACATATACAATTCCACAAGGAATTCTGTCAGTGAGGTACAAGAAAATAAATTGATACAAACTAGTACCCGGACACTAAAACAAACTAAGGAAACTCGGCAGTATTAGAAAAAAAGAGATTATGTAATTATATAGACAGGATGAATAAGGGACGTGTGTGATTTCGTGCGGTGATAGATGTCAAAAAATTATGTCGAAAATGGGTTTTCAATATGTCTCTTATGTGAATATAGTGCCAGTAAAGCTACCGTGATAATTGACTTTCAAATTTCATTTCTTTCAATTTCAAAAACTACTTAGTATTGAAAAGGGAAATTTTGTACATTTTCATTTAAATAATTTTAAATCATTCTAAATAATTAAGTGTTTTAATATAATTGGCCCACTATTTTTTAAATGAGGTACACTTTTTTTTCACATTTCTTCGGAAAACTTCCCTGTAAGTCATGTTGTGCTGTAGAACATTGAACAAGCGGGAAATATTAATAAATCAAAATGGTCGTTTTGTCAAAAATTGCTTGGATAAACCATTTTTCAGAGAATCGTATGTATAATTATTGTATTATTGTAACACCTGAAACATATGCAGCCGGTGCAACATCCTTGCCAGGCGTGTAACGAAACTGATAGGCGTGTTGCAATGATGTGGTTTTCAACGGATTTCTTAGTGTAATTTTTTTAAAAGGTTTCCCATGTTTGACATGTTCGAACTATCCAAATATTTTCTTTCATGCTAACATTGTTGTTGTTGCGTGTGTAAAACAAATCATGTTTTGCTGCTTGACTGGACTTGTAAATTTATGTTACGTTTTATCAAACTACATTGATGAAATGTTGATTACATTTATAATTGTATTCAGTAGTAAAGTTATCTAAGTGTTTTCGGCAGTTGTTACTAATAACAGTAAATTATTCAGTGCCTACATACCAACTGACATGTTTTGTAACATCAGTAATAACATTTCTGCATCACCGCGTGAGGCCAGCTTTTTGTAGCGGATAGAACGCACTCTCTTTCGAATATAACGATCAGTTATCGGTGGGGTTACCCAGATGTGCGATTTTGATAAACTGAGTGAAGATTTACATAAAATTATAGTTTGGTTTTAATACAGCAGTTTCCTTGACAACAGTGTGCAACAGCTTTGCTGTAGTGTTCAACCTAAGTTTACTTAATTTTCATTACAAATCTTAGTCAATAAATCCGTCTAAACCACGTCATTGCAATACGCCTATTAGTTGGGTTACTTGCCTTGCAACATAGTCTCAATGCCTGCATATGTTTCCGGCGTTACAATAAAATGCAATAATTTTACAAGACCTTTTCTCGGAAATGGTTAACTCTAGCAATTTTCGAAAATACCTCTATGTTTATTATCCTTCCCTGCCTGTTTAATGTTCTGCAGGACAATATCAACTACAATGAAGTATTCCGAAGTTAAAAGCAGAAAAAAAAAGTGTCGTGTTCCATGTCAACAATGGTCGACCAATGATATTATCCGAATACGTTAATTCGTTCATAAAACGCTGTAAAACGTTTTGTTTTTAGTATCAAGTAGTTTTTTTAATATTTATAATAACAGTGTAATGAAAGTCAATGTCATTGGATAATTACTCACACTATGCTCATTTATGAGATAAATTGAAAACCTTCCTCATAGTGTTTTTGTGAGCTATTAATGGTATGTATAATGTTTTCTCTCCCAGTTGACAAGCAATTATTGCATAGGATTGTTGTTGTATTAATTAATATAATCTTCCGAGCAAACTTAAATGTTTTAAAACTATATTCCTTACTAAACGTTTGCTACACATTCTTAAGGAACTGTCCTGCATTCATATATCGAGAACTATGGAAAGCTGGGCACTAAACACCTGTAGTCTAGAAATCAAGTCCAGTGCTACCGCTGCGCTGATTGTCTCAGGCCGTGTCCAATTCACCCAAAGAGCGTTGTTTAGTGCTCTCGCTCTCGCATAACGTAACAACTACCCTCTGCCTGTTTCAATTATTCGCCAAAAGTGCGAAAGAGCGAGAGAATGGAGTTGTATACTCGCTCTCGTTCTCTTGTGTTCTCTGGAATACGCCATTTTGATTACAACTATGTTTTGATTTTACGTAAAGAAACGTGCGTCACATACTACAAATATTTCATTATTTATACACAAATAATTACTACCAGTGAACTGTTGTTTACGGAAATAAATTTAGTTAACATTTTCGGCGCCAACATGCGTAAAATACACTAAATAAAGAATTTTTACATAGCCTATGAACAGCTATTTCTCGCTTAAGATATGACGCCGGTAAGTTTAAGAATTGTTATTTGAATTGCCTGCACGTGCATTTATGACTTGTGTTAGCAAAAAACACACACTTGTAACCTTTGCATCGCTTGTTTACAAATACGAGAGAGCATCGTTCCAACTGCAGAGAGCTAGAGCACTAGAGAGCAAACAAAAGCTCTCTCTCTCTCTCTCTCTCTCTCTCTCTCTCTCTCTCTCGTGGATATGCGAAAGAATACTCTCTCAACAGAGTGGTTTTTAAATTGAGACACGGCATCAATCGCAGTTTTGAGATGTAATACCCAGAAACATAAATAAACCTCCAACAAAAAAAAACTGAAATTAATATGCGTAGTTACAAACCTGTATGGCTATGATTGGTCCTCCTTTCACGAATTGTAACTCTGCCAGAATTGGGAACAATTTGTCGAAGTATTTCTTGACTCGTTCCAGATATTCTGGATTCGCTGTCCTCACTTCAAAGTTTTTCGCTCTCAGTAGCCAGCTATAAATATTTGAAAACAAAATAGAAATTAACTGTTTTTACCTGTTGATAGGGTAATTTGTACACTCTCTAGATATATTTGATGTTATTCAATTCATACTATGGTATTTTGTTAAAATCTTTCACTTACCCCGAAAAACCTTGGGATTTTTTTAATTGATCAAAGTATAAATTATATTTTTACACGGCAATCTAATTTTATATTATTTTTTCATATGAAACATAAGAATTGTTTATTAAAATAATTAAAAAAATACTAAACTGATACTGTATTAACATATGACATTTTTATTCTATATTACATAATACAACAAAATGTTCTCTTTTTAGTAAACATTCATGATTTCATGAGAAATTTCAGCAGTATCATCATCATTTACTTAAAAAGTATTTTAATTAACAATAACGAATTTAAATTTGTTATATTAAAATACAGATGAAAGAACTTCACAACAATTAAATCACTTTGGTCAAACTACATATATTTCTTTAAACAAGATGCAATACTAAAAAGATCTTAAAACATCAAAATAATTTTAAGGAACACTTGAATGTACGTTAACCATTTATCTTAATGTCAGTATATAGACGTTTTAACTCTGTGGTATTTTAATTATTAATAATGTAAGAAATGTAAATAAAATATTCAAATACAATGTGAGTAAACGTATGAAATTGTTTTTTTTATTTTACTTCCTCATACAAAAACGTGTATTGCATGATTGCATTGTTCTGCGGTTGTTTACGACACCAGCACACAGCTAACAAGTTTTATAAAAATTTTGTATATTTTTCAAGAATTTTATTTTTTAATTTTCATAATTCTCAATAACACACAGAAGTGAACAACTGGATTTAAGAGGGTGTTATACAGCTGCAGGGATTTTTAAATGCTTGCCGCCTCCTAGCATTGTACGTTAGACAAAATTTTCGCGGAACCAAACGGAAGTATGGAACATATTTATTTTCTGACAATCCAGCAATTCAAGTAGGAAGAGGTTGGTAGTTTTGAGGAGGAGATGGGGAGAATTTTTAGGCTTATATATATTGTTACAGTGCATCAAGCTAATGCGTGTAAATCATATATGGGAAAGAATTATTCCTTGTACAGACATCGGCCACAACTATGAAAGGTAAATTTGATTTATATACGTAGATTACTTTTTTTTTTACTGCAAGATGTTCAACTTGCTCAATTATAGACCTTTTTATTACTTAAATTTGAATATTAATTAGAATGTTAAGTAAATTAAAAAAATATACATTACTAATTAGATATTTCCTAATTGGCACAAGAAAACTTACTTATTCGCATAAATTATTTGTTTTGCTATAACAGCTAGAAATTATAGCCTTAATCGCCCTCTTAAAACAGAAAACAATGCAATTATTTTTTAATTTGTTTAAGCCAGGCATAATTGTTACATTATCAAGATGGAGTTTAAAATTTAAAATTTCTACGGGTCCTATTTTTTAGTATAATTCGTAATTTCATTGCGAATTTATTGTTGTGATGTCACAAAAACTGTAAATAACCGACAAAATTTAAATTGGTGCTTGGACAGTCTTAACATACAAATATAAATTAATTTGCAAGAACTTATAAGTTAATTACGTCTTGAACATATACCTGGGCAATCCTCCGAACTCCCACTCCGCACAAGTGTACGGTCCAGGGCGTATCACAACCAGCAGGTCCTCTTCTTGTGCCGTCTTCAGAAACTTAGCTAAGTCCGTGAACTCCGACATGTCGTTGCTTCCATCCCCAAAGTCGTACACGTCTTTCTCTGGTTCGTGAATATTCCATGGGACGACACTATTAATAATAAATATTTTAAGAGCGTTACAATTGTTAATGAAATGAAACAAATACTAAATTGAATATCTTTCCCTCACAGTAAATCGTTAACTAAACACTCGCTTAATTCAATTTTCTTTAAAAAATTATTAACATATTAAGACATTTCAAAGCGAATAATTAAGCGTTTTAATCCATGTTTGTAATATCTAGATATATAGGTAAATAAACCAGAATAAAATACAAATACAGAAAAATTCAACGTATCTGCATCAATAATGGTTAAATTTCCAGAGATAGTTTTCTGAAAAAAAAAAATAAATAAATAAATAAAGTGTGTAATGATAACTACGATTTAGTGAAGTAAGATTATTGTCACCGCTACTATTGTTTGTTTATTCAGGACAATATTAGTGCAAGAGAGACATTTGAATTAGAAGGATTTGAGGGTGACCACCGCTTCCTCATCTTCTATACATTCCTGGCTCTAAACTCTAGTACAATCAATTGGATAAAATAACAAGTTTCACTCCAGTATGAGTGTCTTGTCCAGGATACGAAGACCACTTCATGGCAGTAATACGACAAGCAGAACTACCAACTTAGTTATGTGTTCTTAATTTGCAAAACAACACTTCAGGTAGTATGTAACCGGCGCGGCGTGTGAAAGCATTTGTGATGGTAGCACTTGTTCGAAATAGACAAACCCATTATTTTGTTTCCTTACATTGTGTTTTAAAAATTTCAGACATAAATGCTTTTTTCGTGCTAATTCTAACATAACTTCACTATTTTTAACCCCCTGACGCAAAGAGAGGGGTGTTATAAGTTTGACGTGTTCGCGTATGTATCTGTGCGTCTGTCGTAGCTCCTAAACGATTAGATCGAATTTGATGCGGATTTTTCGCTTGAAAGCTGACGTGATCGAGATGGTTCTGAGTTAGTATTCAAGGAAATACGTTCAGCCATTTAAAGAAAATGAGTTCTTTTCTAGTTCTTAACTATTTATTCCAGGAAGTGTTGCTTAGCAATGATGCACTGAATGCAGCTACATAAAACGATGAATCCTTGATATTTTTGAGTGAATGTGAGCAATTCTACTGGTCTGATCGGTTTGAAATTTAGTATCATGTGAGTAAGTTTATATATATATATATATATATATATATATATATATATATATATATATATATATATTAATATTTGCGAATGATATCTTCTTGTGCATGCCACAGGCATGAAGTTGGTCATTTTTGATAACTTTCGAACTCTCGTAAGTGTTACTATCCATGTTTCAGTTTCAATTATTCAGGTCAGATGTAACCAATTTACATAGAGTTGTGCTTATGTTTGATATCCATAAACTACAAGCTGGTTCAAGAGGGAATTTTTTGTCTCGGATTATTTAACGTCTCTAGTAGGGCAAGCAAATCCTCTAGTTCGAAGTCTCAAACTGCAAGTTCAATAAGGCTGACACTTGCTTACTTACCACAAGCTTCATCACCTCTACGGGCAGGAGGGTTAATTAACTGGCGCATTTTATTCGCCTCGGCCACGCACCTGTAGACTATAAGATTTTCAAACGGTGATATAAAAATATAGACGTAGAATGCATACACTACTTTAAAACTTCTGCATGAAAAATTTACCTGCAAACGATCAATTACCGTAATCAAGGGTGACTTTGGACACGTGAATTGATTGGGATACTTTCAGAATAAATATATTTTCTACGTGTGTCAATTGTGGGCAAATATGAATGTATCTTCACGCGGTGATTCATAATTTGAAACTTGTCACAAGTACATTTATTTTATTCTGTGCTACCTTGTGTGGGAAAAAATACTGTTCTGAAATGTCCCAAGTTGCCCCACGAGTCAAACGTCACCTCTGATTACAGTACCACTCATATTTTGCTTACAACCGAACAATATTTTTTCGAATATAAAATAAGGAGATTTTTTTTGCATTAACTTCTAAAGCCAGATGTTTCAGCAGGCAATATCTAGGATGCACTCACGTCTCGACTGCGATGAACCCCATGGCTCGCAGCTTCCTCAGACGGTCCCGCCAGTATTCAGGATGTACTCGGAAGTAGTGTATTGTTCCACTCAGTATTTTCACATTCTTGCCATTCAGCTCGAAGCCTGTAGACTTCGCTACTAGACCTGACTTGATACCACCCTGTGTGAAGTATTCGTATACTGTTGGCAGGCCCTCACCTTTCACTGAAACAAAAATAAAGTTTTGGATATAATCTCTACCTGTTCGGCTCAGAGTTCTTCTTGAACCATCACCATTTCAAGTTAGTCAAATTATTTATAACGTCTGTTTTATATTGTGTTTCTAAGTACACCAAGCTACGAAACTGTACAAAATTGTGATTGACGGGCAGTTTACAAACGTAGCATAAAACAACTTTCACTAATTTAGTGTGTGGGGTAGCAGTAAAAAGGCTGGGTAGGTACGATAAAATAAAAAAAAAAAAAAATTTCAGACGTTTGTAGGAATCTAATAAATATTTAACAGAAGAGCTAATTTCTTAATTTGTTCCTTAAAACTTAAATTTTAAAATAAAAAAAAGAATGAAAACTTTTTTGTGCTATTATCTAATTTATGTTTTTTGTGTGTATAATTTTTAAATAAATAGATAAAACGGATAAAGGTAAATATGTAAATGTACATCATTGATAAGCCAAACTTGTACAACAGATTTTAAATAACCTGAGCATTTCTGTTAAAAAGTCGAAGCTGCCAACAGAAATACTGGCATTAAGTTGATGTAAAGATTCAATCAAACTAACATCGTGAAGCAAACGGCCGATCACAATTAAGTTGTGCGCAAAATAACAGACGTAATTGTCATTATTTATACATTTCCTAAATTGTTCGTGCAAAATAAAAGCGATTATGATTAATATAGGCCTATGTATTTGATTCAACTCGGCATTTCAAAAAATTTTTAAAAATTGAACAATACGTGGTGTAAACCGTCGCATGTGCATTCAACTTTGTTGTTACTTTTATACAGAATATACATAAACTTACAAGTAAACAGCAACATTTGTAACTGTTATTTTGTACTTGTGTATGACATACCGTTTGCGACAATAACAAAAAGACATAGAAACCACAGCTTCATGTTCGTAATTTTTCTGCCGTCCAAGTAAGTTCCTTAATTTGCAGTATTGTATATATCATACTGACTGTTCAGTAAACAACTCATACATCGGGTAAGAACGATAGATAAGTTACAATCGTGATTTTTAAAGTACTTTGTTTACCTCATCATTTAGACACTTATATGATAATAATTATTATCTTATGACGCAATTCCAACATACTTTGTAACAATGGATTTATTTAGGGTCTATCAGTTTAAGAGATAACTTAGCTACCAAAACGTTTTTTTAATCACGTAAAAAATATAAAGCACTGAAATTCATGTTTATCAAAACGCTCAACTTGATCTTTTGTCGACACTTTTCAGCGCGTCATTGCTTATATGAAGTGAGATTTTATCTAATATTTATATTAGGTGGGGCTCAGTAACGTCATCATACATGCTCCAAGAAATAAATTACGTAAATAGTAATTTGCGAGCCGGCCATGTTAACTTGCAGAAAAGTCAGGCCGTTGTAATTTGGACTTAACTGACGTCACAACACAAGCAAAAATCCGTCCCGAGAAGAAGCCCATAATTCGCACTGAGTATACAGCGTGTGCAATAATTGCCTGTGTCATAAGAACAGAACATTGTTTAATGTCAACTGAAATGCAAGTCCTTTTTACTTACTATAGTACACGTGATTGCTGTAAATGTTTAAGTAGTCTCGAGGACAAATATTACTTCCGAAAATACATAGGATATGCAGTACGAAAAAAGTGCGGTTGCTAAAGTCATTAGTAGCAGAAATTAACATGAGGTTAAGAGCATACTGTAACCAATAAGACTCATTCCCCAATGTCAGTGCGAAATAGCCCAAAAAGTTGCAATTCAACGCGTATTTAGAAAAATAACCATAAATTTTAACGTGGTAGATATAAAAATAATAAAGAATACTTAAAGTTTAAAACATTTGCTCTGTCACAATATTCTATTTGGCCGCTCCATTTTCAATTTAGAAATTTCAGCATGAAAATAATACATAAAATAGAAGTAAGATAACTAAGAACTATCTTAAAGTACTGAGTTTGATGATATCCAAAAAAAAATGTTTCCTTGGATATTTTATGTGAAAAATAATTATATCAATTAAACGTCATTAAAATAATTAATATGTGGTATGGACAAAACTTAAATATGTGTATCATGACTGATATCATTCTGAAAATGATTCCTATGATTTGTAATGAAACAGCGCTCGACTGCGCGCGGGCGACGCGAAGAGCCACGCCACTTACCCCTCATACCGCTATCTTTCTCTATCACAGCCCTCTCGGGCAACACACAGGGCTGTCTCTTCTCATCCCGCTCTGACATCACGTTCTGCCTGGGAGGCGAGCACTGGCCGTTACCGCTAAACAGTCCTTGTAGAGCACGCGCCTAGGCCATCACCGAAGGTTGTTCTAGTACCTGGAAGTTTAGAGGTCAACTTGACTCCTCCTCAAGTTGTGAGAATGATCTGGTAACCGTCGTGGCCGGGTATAATTCCATCAAGCAAAGTTACTGTGGCGTTTAGCCTGTGCGTGTTAGTGACGGAGGTGACCTCGAACAGCCTTGACCTCGACGTTGACGAAGATGACGGCAAGGAGCAGTGCAGGGTAAACATATCAAGAGTTGGCAGTATGGCAAGTACGTACAGTGGCGAAACACAGGGAGTGTTTGGATTGTAGCTATTTTAAGTGTAGAAACATTAAATGCAAATAATAACTGTAAATATTGTATAGAATTTTAAATGATTATATATATGTTTTGTGTTATTAATGTAACATGTTTTTAATAACGTTTGTTTTAAACATACAAAATTTGCTTCATATATTTTATTTAATTAACTAAGCTGTATATACCTAACGAACCTGGCAACCCCCGGACAGTTAACTTGTAACAATATCTTGCAATCCAAAATGTTCCAATGTGTGTCACTTTCACAGTGATAACCTGGGAGGTACTAAATGTGTACGTGTAATGTCGTAGTACAACATTTTGCCACTAACATTTTCTCTCCATCCAGCCCAGGATTATGCGTGGTGTGTTCATTATGATGATGTTTCTGGACAGTCGGTATTTCTATTACAATATTTTTAGTACACTTGGCCTGTGGTGGTATAGTTACCAACATGCCCGCACCTCCTACCCAAATGAGCCGAGCTCGATTCTCGGTGCTGTCGTTGTTGATTCTATCATGCGATATACATGGTGGATGTTACCTTTATCTGGCAGTATTTTACGTTTACTACATCTTTGAATTCCACCACTTCTCCAGTCAGACTACACGTTTACATTCACCAGATGTCAAGGTCCGCTCTGTTAAGTGTTGTCTTATGTCTTCCACTCTCATTTGGTTTCAAAATCGTCATATAGGTGTATATACTATTTCTATTGCCACATAATACCAATGCAAACCCTCTTTTGAAATATGTGCAGCTTGTATCGTATCATGTGTAGATATTACACTTCGTAACAATTCCACAAAATGAAAGAAAATTATAAAATACACTTTTTGCATAATAAATATTTCAAATAAAAGCTTTACATTAAGTCTTTCCTAATACTGTACATAAATTTATATGTGTGCAGGAACAGAACCACATACAACAAATGATTATTCTAAAAGAAACTCAATGACCTCTGCTCTAGTAAATATGTTTTTACGTTATTCAGAAAATTTTGAACATACAAAATTTACCTATCTAATTTTCACAGTTTCATTGCTATCAGTGATTTTAAAATACAGTATTATGTTTATCAAGGCATCCATTAACTGTGAGTTACATTATTTTTGTACGTCGGTAAGTTCTTTTTTTATGAGTTTTGTTAAGTGGAGGTACAAGAAGCAGATGCATGACACAGCATGCGGCACTCCTACAAAGGCCAGGAGCCCTCAAGGTATGTGAAGGTGGACGTCAGCAAACATACAGGGCCACATATGTGAAATGACTAAGGGGGCAAGGTACGGAATATTGACAAAAAGGGTAGTCCTCACAGGAGGTATATTCTCAAAATCGTTTGGGTTCCTAGAATACACGAGTCGAGTGTTTGATCTCGCATGCGGCTCTGCGTGTACGAGATGTGGTGTGCTGGAGACATATGCTCTAGTATTGCTCGCAGTGTAGCCTTCTGTCTTATTACTCGGTATGGACAGTTGGTATGCTTGAACATCTGTGGCGCACTTGTACGAGCCTCTCGTATGCGAGTTTCTACTCGATTGATAGGCGGTCGGATTAATATTAAGCTTACGATAAGCTGAGAAAACAAACAGTTGAGAACACATTTTTCAGATGAGACGTGTGAAGTTTTCTAAAAAATTTTAAAATTGAAATACTGAGTAGCTTTGTTTCTATATTATTTTCACTGACTTATTGATCAATCAAAATAGTTAATTTTTAGTAACTTCTTCTCACCTATGCATTTAAAATTAGTTGAAATATTTGCGAGGTAGTAGCGGATTTTTATGCGAGATTTTATTAATGTATAGGCCTAACATTGTTGTAAACCCATCCTTACTTTACGAAAAATAAAAACACGGAATCTACCAAGTCATGTTACTTTTTTCTGGGTTTTGTGTTGCGTAATCAACAAGAAAAATTCCTTTCAGTAGTCAGAAAATGCAGAGTATATCCCTTTAAATGATTACACAAAACGTAAGATGGAAACAATTATTTTTATGGTAATTTGTTTTTGCGTAAGGAAGAATTTTCTACATATCGCAATATTAACAGATTCACACAGACGAACTTTACCCTTAAGCACCAAAAATTACCCAAAGTAGATTTATATATTTAAAGAACATCCTGTATTAGCTCTGTGTTTCTGACACAATCAGAACAAACGAGAATAAACACTCGCCTTAATATTTATCGTTGCCGAAAATAATTAAGTAATTTGCAGTTGCTTTTGTATCGCGAGTCGAGTCAATATTTATCAAATTAAAGAATTGTCTTCATGAAGGGTTTAACCATAAAAAAAAATAAAAAATTTCCAAACAAGCAGCTTTTCAAATAGCTACAATTAGCCTTAATGAACTCATCACTAATGTCGCATATACCATTCCTCATTTCTAGTTTTTTTTTTTTTTAGTTCCGTGTCTCTTATCATTGTAATTAATCATCTCTTTTGCATTGGGATTCTTTCTGTTGGCATTACGACCGAGTCATTTCAATGGCCGCCGCTTCTCACTCAGTACACTAAATCCGTATACGAGCTCTTGAGTCAAGATTATCGTTTTCTGTCGTATTTGTCTTCAACATTCCACTAGAGTGACGTGCAATCACAAACGTGGCAGTCGTCTAGATCAAAACACTTCACTTCGACAGTTAAATGTGTAGTTATGTACATTATTCGCCGCTTCTTGAAATCAAACATTCATAATAGAGCATTATTTTCTTGCAGAAACCGTATAGCAATATAACAATGGTTAAATGTGTACGTCTTCACAACATAAACTAACTAAACGAAAAACAAAAAAAAAAAATAACTAAGTTCTGTAGATATTAAACCGTTTGTCGTATCATGTATAAGAAAGGAACGGCAGAATGGTGCCGACCTCCTGTAGCTCAGTCGGTTGAGCGGCCGACTTTGGTGCGAGGGGGTTTGGCGTTCGATTCATAGGTCTTGCTGGGTGTGAATTTATCCTTACGGTCTCAAGAAATTGTCTCTATAAAAATTATCTCAGTAAAGTCACTCGGGGTTACTCAAATGAGCCACGTTAAAGGGGGGAATGTTTGGTGCAGCGGTGGTGTGGAAGCTACCACCTGCACCAAACATTTTTTTTTATAAAAAGTGGTAAATGACTTGCAATGGGTCGCACACATAAGAAATGTTTTGGGTTCAAGTCTTTGCTTGGTAATTATTTTGTTGCCAGTCTTTTTGGTTTAATTTAATTTAATCCTTTAAAACAATTTATCTTCTTTTTAAAAATTGTTTTTGCTATTTCATTACTGACAATAAACGAGCGACTTGCACAAAACTACAGTTAATAGGCCTGCTGAAATTAATTCGTTGTTGGCTGCAGTTAATTGTCAGTTATTTATTTTTTTTTTTAATTAAATGTCTACTTTTAATTTCTCCTCGTGCTCTTGTCAAGGAATTTGTATTAGAAATGTCTTTTGAGTATTGAAAAATTGGCCATGTTAGAATCAGATATGTTAACTACGGATAAACGTGAAATTAAATAACAGTTTGCGGTAAGAAAATATTTTAAAAATTTAAGCACGGAAATATGACGTATTTACAGTGTGCAACGTGACTTTGGGATATATGGTTGGAAATACGTCAGCTGTAAATCAAATTACTAGAGTAATAAGGGTCTTTATTTTTAAATAGACATCTAAGATGTAAAATTACACTGAATTGTAATCAGATTGTGAGTTTATCGAAGTGTTCAGTTGTGAATAAAATCGCAGTAATGTTAGACTTAACGCTTAGAACAGATGTGGTGTAAAGTGATACAATATTGAGACATTAAGGGTGTTCCAGTGGCAAAGAATTATAATTTTACATTTGTATTAAATATTGTTAGTTTAATAGACCTTACTTAGAAGTACATTTTTCCTTTACAATAAATTTAGCGATGTCAATTTTCCCGTAACAGCATTTAAAATTCAAAATTTGCATATTTTTACTTCCTACAAACCTGAAACCAATAAACATTAGGAAATGAAAAAAAATTACGTTATAACTGCATGTTCCGAGCTACTGCTTGAAGTATGAAAAAGCACCTTTACAAGAAATTTTTGTTTTAAATAATTCTAAAATTTACTAATTTTTTGTGACATTTAGCAATTTAGCTAATAATTAGTTCCAAGTAGAATCCTTTATGTTTCCGTGGCATCCTTCGAGTGATTGTTGAAACTGTTTAATATCAATTTATAGTTTATATGTCACTGCCAACTCATAATAATTGGTTCGTAAGACATGAAGAACACCTCTATGTGTCATAAATGTTCTTCTATAGCTACAAATTTGTTTTTAATTTTTACCTATAAAATATACTTCTTCATCCTTCCCTCAAGTAGTTGAAAAACAGCCGTAAAAAACTACTCAAATTAAATAATTGACAGGTGTACAATGTAAACAAAACTTGTACCTTTCAAATTGCAGTTTTCATCAGAGACCAATACCTTAAATATTTTGTTTGTCCTCATTTTAAGAGTTTTTAAATCACATTTGTAAAATAAAATGCGTTGACATATGCTTTTATCAAACAGTATCTTATTTATTACATCACATATTAACAAAAAGAACCGTTATAGTGCTTCTTCGTAGATTTCCCTTCATTTCTTATTGGCTGTATATTGGTGCGGAAGAGAAAACTATTTCCTTGGCTGGCGTGTACATTTCGAAAACAAGAATCTGGAAACAAAAATATAATTTTTAGTCGAAATTTATGAGAACAATTTAATGTATTAAGCTGCTTTAGTATGTAAAGCATTTCAATTATTACGTATAATAATTACTTACTTTGTATTAAATAAAAAAGAAAAAAGGATGGTCTCATTTTTCAGATCAGATTTTAAAATATTTTCTCAAGTTTTAAACTTATACATCTGTATATAGTTATTGTGTACATAAATACTATATACATATATTCTTTACAGCAATTTTAATGCAAATGTCCTCAGTTTTTATACCCAGAAAATAGTTACAATATAATTTGATAATGTTCAACATTGGGGCTTATAAAGCCTGGAATAAGTAAATATAGTACGAATAGGGTACCCGAGGGTATCGCAACGCGAACTGCAGACTTACAACCTGGTACCGGTAGGCATATGCTTGCACCGCAGGAAGACGTGGAGCGAGACTCTACAATGAAAGGGTGACGTAATAAGAGGGGCGGGTGACCTCTAGAATGCCCGGACTAGCGGGATCGTCCGGCACTATTACAACGTGTGAAAATCAGAAGAACCGAACCCGTCGAAGTTCGTGTCGTATTCTCCTTAGTGGGAGGCTAGCACTCTAGTCACTGAGCCAACCACAGCCCTACACTAAGCATGAGAACAAAGCGTAGAGGTTGTGTACTCTATAGGGCGGCAGGCATAGTAAAGTTCACACAAATTGTTTAACCTCTGGATTCTACGTACAACCTATTCTGATCGCATTACGCATAAGTAGAGATCTGAAAAATTCGCATTTTATTTTAGGAACAAGCTAAAATTCCAACTACTATAAGTTCGTGTTAATTTCGTAACTGGCCCTCGACTCTTATGACAGTTCCTGGAAGTTGCTGAGCCAATAACAAAAGCGTAATTGAATGAAGGCACATATCACTGTGTCAGTGAACAGCTAACGAGCAGCTATTGTTTGCTAGAGTACACATATATTCTTGCAGTCTAGCCTATAGGTCAGGGAACCCACGAATGTTTCCGGTCTCTACGCATAAGGAAAGGTATATTTCGTGGGGTCAACGAACTGCATGTTAGAATTCACTATCCTTTGTACACTCAAGCCCCGACCATTTGTACTGTACTTTAGCTGCTACTCACTGGAACAACAGACGTGGATTGAGTATACATAGGACATTGAATTCTAACATGCAGGTTATTGAACCCGCAAAATTTTTCTTTCCCTAATTATGCAACACGTTGTAATTCGATATTTCTATGCAGTTACTTTGAACACAAATTAAATAACAATAACAAGTTTAATGTCATAAGTTTTTCTGACTTAAGTATTACAGTTGATTCGAAGAAACTATTTTTTTTTGGTGGTGTCGAACGACGTGTATTGAGTGAGGCCCTTCAGTTCTCCTAGACACATATTTATTTCTGACCAAATAGTCGAGACAGTCAGGGACTTACCTCGTTGGTGCCTTTCTTCAACAGCGGAGCAGGCACGTACAGAGTCTGCTGAGGTCCAACACTGAAGTATCGACCAACGTTGAAGCCATTCACAAACACGTTGCCTTTACCCCAGGCAGACATGTTGATGAATGTGTCGTATGGCGTTGTGATGGTTAGTGTCGCCTTGTACAGAGTGGGACTGGATGTTGCAGATATAGTCTGCCATCCTGTGAGGCTGCAAACATGTCAACAACACCATTACTTCCTTCTGTTTAAATCATCTCACAACTAGAAATGAAAAATTTCTTTCGTAATACAATTAAAACCCAACTTGTTTAAATACAGCTAGTTTTAAATGACCGAAGCAAACTAATGTTGTCATATTGTGGGGAGAATATTTTAAGAAAAGTTACTGATGGTAAAAATGTATTGTATTATTTTAAGAAAGGTGATTAAATTTGTTACGAGAAACAGTAAAGGTACACAAGATGAATCTGTAGATAGGAAGACGAGATTTAAGGTCATGTTTTATAATTATACAACCAAAATAAAGAGCAACACATTCCAATTGATAGGCTTGTATAGTTTTGGTACGTTATAACATTTCCTTCTCCATTATTCTACTCAGGAAAACAATTAAATTTAATGAACTTGGTTTCCATAATTTATTTATGAAATAAAGTCTCAATAGAACAACAGAGTAAATTGTGACTTAAAATTTGCCTAGCCTTTATATTAGCGTATTTGTGAAAATTATGTGAACGTGCACTATAGTAAATGTTTAGTGAGCACACTGATAGTAGGTATAAAATAGCTTTTGAGTTTCAGCCACGTTGACTTGTCACTCCTGACGTCTAACAGACACAGTAGTCGCCATCAGAACTCTGAAAACCCGAAAATGAGAATACGGCTGATCATGGCCGCAGAAGCCTGAGAAATTTACCAAATATAATCTGGTTGGTTGCTGGCACTGGCATTGTCAGCACAGTTGATACTGTAACTGGCAGGTTAATTGTATCTTTGAAGAGGTATGTTGAGAAAGGTATCGAGGATATGATGTAGAGAACAAAAGCATATCAGCTGCCATATAATTTCATGCTCTTTAACATACTTGCACCTACGCAAACGTCTGTAAAAATGTAGTTATCCAGCAACTCAATAAACAAACCTTAGACTCAGCATGCAGCTAGGGCAATATCTGCAAATACGCACATAGAAAATAATTTATTTTACTCAATAACTTTAAGACGAGGCTTCCCCATTTTTTACGTAAAATTTGTGCAGGGGTTGACTTTATCCAGTGAATATCAAAGAGTTAATTTTTATAATAAAAACACAGGACTTTCCATGGGTTAAGTTTCGTTGCTAGAAGTCAATAACTTCCCGTGCTTTCCTATGATATATTGGCAGATTTTACATCCAAATGCAATAGTATCAAAAATACATTTTGCTTAACTTGGTGATAAAGACAACGTTGTAAGGTGTTTCAGTTTCTATGAAACACCGTAACTGGAACTGTTTGGTCCTGTTTGAATCAGCGCGTGGCACAGCCTGAAGTGTAAGTTCAACAGCTGAATCAATAAGTCACCAGTCTGTTCTCCTTTAGATCCGAGATGTATCATAATTTAGAGTGCAGCGGATATATTTTGATAATAGCTTCACAGGGAAGTAATAAGGGGTTGTAACGGTGGTGTGAGTTAAGTATGAATTTGCTACGGAATGCAAGGGGTGAACAATATAACGCTGAGTAAACACGAGCCTTCAACGACGTCGGTTTCGTTCCTCACATGCGAAAATAGAGAATAACCACACCGGGAATCGAACCCGAATCCCTGAGATGATACGCGAGTCGCCGGAGCACTACACTGCCGACGTAATTTAGAGTCAGCATTAGAACTTTTAAAGTGTGTATAAAATGGACTATCAGAAATCATAAGTTTCTTAAACTCTCGTGATCAACTACAATTAGGAATATGGTACTTTTATCTATTCAGCTATTGCTGTCGTGTAAACACGGAGCCTGGCTCTAAGGGTCATGTGTTCCTATTTATGCTGATTTTGCTAGTTTAATTAAGTATTTTAAATCCTGAAAGGGAGCAGATATAGCAAAACTGTGACATATAAATGTTGGAAATTGCTTGAAATGTAGTCCAATTTTTTCAAAACGTAAGCTTATATAACTTAAGTTAATTGGCGACTTAATTAAATTTTCTTAAAGTCGATAGCTAGCCTAAATCATATAAACTGATGTTTTGAAATAAATAGGTCACATAGTAGCTATAAACTACTTTCAACATTTTTATGTAATGGTTCTGCGACATCTGCTCCCTTTCAGGATTTAAAAATAAAACTTACTAAAATAGCATAAGGACTCGTGGCCTTAAGTTTTATAATATGGTTGGTAATACAAAAAATTGTTTCTCCACGGCCTATTTCTACCCCTCCATTCTTTTTTCTGTATTTATTCCTGGGATGCTGTTTCCGTCTCTACGATCCCGCATCATATTGCATACTAAACCCTTCCCGCTTAACTGAATGGCCTTTACTTCCATGCATATACAGCATATTAATGAAATGTATATTACAAATTCTGTGAAATGATTCCCTCTAAAAAATTACTTAAAGAACCGTATTATATATTTTGGGTTGGCACAAATGATAAGGGAGGAATTCGTGATTGAGAATTGACATTGAAAACCGACATTTGTTAAATAATTAAAAGTAAGAAAAAGTAAATAGTGATATTTCGGGTGTATTTTAAAATAGAAAGATCTCTGTTCTTTGGAAGAACCATGCAATGGGAGTGCATGACTGGATTTAGTTGCTTGGACATACCCATTGAAAAATAAATTACTGTCAAAGAAAACTAAAGATAATAGAATAATCTAAATAAGCAGAGTATGCTTTAGTCAACAGGATGCATACACAGCAATAAAATTTCGTAAATTAAATCGGATCAAATAAAACACGGGCAAGCAGATAATAAATTTAAAAAAAATAAATCCAAGACACCGCCAAGGTTGACAGCCCAAGTTTGAGATCTGCTTTAGCAAAGGGACAAACAGAAAAAAATGTATGAACAATAAAATAAAAATAAAAATACGACACACCAATGAGGCGACACAAAAACACAGTAGATATCAGAAACGAAGAGAAAAACAACAAACACACAACGATGAGACAAAATAAAACACAGTAGTTTTCCAGACAGACAGTGTTACGACGTTTCGGCAACTGGAATCTGTTCCCGTCATCATACAGACACATTGCGTGTTTCCTATCTGTAGCCTAAATATTCCAATTTTCTACGTCAAAATATTCTCGACAAAAATTCAGTTAATGGGGTTGCGACAAGGGGACATTTTATATTCATTGCGGCCCTCTGCTGCAAACGGTATCATTTAATAGCTAAAATTGCAATGTTAAAAAAGTCGGAGCAAAAAAAAGGCTATGCCAACTAAATTATCTACTAAAGGTAAAAGGTAGGTTTTTTTCAGATTGCAGATCTTAGAATTAAACTGCATCCGAAATTCATTATTCCGTTCATATAACTTTCCGTATTTCCGTTATATTAATAAATGAAGTTTTTTATTTTCATAATTTTCAATCCCTAATTTTACTGTAAAGATTTGCGTCAGCTAAATAATGTCACTTTATAAGTTCACCTCATTTTCACAAGGAATTATTTCACAAAGATTGTACCATACTTTTGTGAACATCCGGTATAATGTTAAATGTAACGTAATTTTTGAGTTGATATTACAGACGTCGTGGTTGTATTGTAGTGAAAGGTTGAGTGTTCACTACTGCATTCGCGAGTTCGTAATTAATATTGTCACAATTCTAAATAAGCTATAAATCAATTAATTTATCAGGACACTGGAAGCTTGAACATTGTGGGAGACTGTAATATGTAAACGGTGCAGTCTATAGCAATTTTCGTCACCTTGACTTTATTTTATTTTTGTACCTTATTTCCTTTTTTTTTATTTTAGACACAAAATGTGACTAAACTTTGCACTTATGAAATTACTTTATCCCTAATAGTTTATGCGTAATGGCTTGCCAACATCAAAATTTGCATGTTTTGGTTTTAAGGACCACACTAAAACCAACAAACATACCACACTCAAAATATGCACAGTGAATGACAATGCTATAGGCTACAATGTCTCCTTTAATTAACCACAAAAGAAAATATTTTTATATTTAAAATGAAATAGATTGAAACTTCTTAAAAGTATTTTTTAGCATTTTCATTTAAATACAAAACATGTTTTTATTTGTTTGGTTTTATATTCAACATATTGTAGCGTGCGGCATCGTTATACACTGTGAAATGTTTCAATTTGGTATATCAGTCGGTTTTAGTGTCGTCGTTAAAACAGTAACACGCAAATTTATACTTAGACGAGCCATTACGCAAAAAATCTATGAGAGAGATACAATTTCTTAAGAGCAAAAATATGTCACATTTTGTGTTTAAAATAACAAAAAAATAATCTGGTACGAATATAAAAATATAAACATGGTAATGAACATTTCTATAGACCGTGCCTTATGGGCACGGTCCGGAGTTTTTTCATGTTTGACGATAAATATTTATTAAACCATAAGCGGTAGTCGATATCGTAAAATCGCCCTGTAACTTTGTTACGACTGGTTATCACTACGCACTCTAATTTGTTTCAAGGTAGACGACACCAAAATAGTATCTAATTAGTAAATTAACGAAATTTCTTTTTAATTAATAAATTAACTAAAAACTTCATACAGTTTGCCTCGAAAAATTTTATTACATAGAAAAACCAATTTGCAACAAAGTTACAAAGCTATTTTACGATATAGGCTCTCGCATATGTTCTAAAAATAATTCTCTCTAAAGCCAAGAAACTCGGGATTTCATTTCGGGGGCTGTTCACTTGCACCCCGTACTAGTGCGGGGGTCTGGGGGTCTTCTCCCGGGAAAATTTTGATTTTAGGGTGCAAATTGGTTCTATTTAAGCAGGTTTGGAATCAAAATAGTGGATTAAATTTACATCAATTTTTCCTGACATAAAATTTTTAACGATGCATAAGTTTCTTTTTAATTTCGGGGGTTTTTGGACACCCAAAACACCCCCCTGGCTACGCCCCTGCGGGGTCTATGCTATTAAGAGCACTTGTCATGCTTACCTTTCAACCCACTTCCTCTTGAGCTGCAGTGGAATGATCTCCCAGTCCTTGATGGTGACATTGTTGAGCAGCACATCTCCTTCCCACAGTCCCTTCCATTGATTGAAGTAGCCGGTGTTGTATCCGTAGTTTAATCTGGCCCAGTTCTCTACCACGATGTCCATAGTGCCGTTACTCAGAGCGTTCTTCGCCGTGAACTGAGCGTTACTGCAAGAATAAACAACTTTTCATGTTGTTTACGCTAATGTGAGCACACTTTTAAAGAACATTTCACTAAGAATGATACTAAAATAATAAATGTTGTTGCGTCTTCAGACGTTTACTTTTGAGTGCAATTAAATTCATTAAACTGTGTTCATTAATTCCATTGCTTGTTTGTCTAAAGAACTGGAGGAAATATGAAAATTATCTGAAAGAAAAATAATCCGATTGCACATAAAAAATTTCGGACGTCACATTTTTATGCAAAGGACATAATAAGTTTATTTCTTTCAATAACGCTTGTAAACTAGTATTTCCGATTTTATCGTACTGTGCTGCAGTCTTCTATAACTCTGCCAATAATTGTTTCTAAAAATAAATTACATTTACTTAACTTACGAATCTACCCAGGAAAAAAAAAGTATTTTACTGGTTGATAACGTTACCTCTTTATTCAAGGTGCAATTGCATCTTCTTAAAGTCAGTATATGACAAACAAACCTAAACTTGCAATTAAAAGCTGCACAAACTTCCACACAGTGTTGCCGAACGACACACGGAATTTCCGTTCAAAGCACGCAACGATTTGGTATTCTCCATGAACTCCTGACACACTAACAAATTATATGAACCCAATAGGTTTTGTCGGGTAACAATAATTGTTTATATTGATTGTTATAAATGATTTGCAGTTGTTTGGGAAGTAGACCTACTGATTTCTATGTAAGTTTAAACTCTATGAACAGGGAGGAAAAACAAAAGAGTTGTTGAATGGAAGTTGTAAATTGTAAGGCCCTGGCAGAATGAACAGTGCTGATGACAGTGCTGACGGCTGGTGGGCTCCAAGTGGTGGATAGATTAGCCAATTAACTATGCGGACGAAGTGCTGATGGCAGATCCCAAATAAACTAGTCACAATGATCGTTGTTAAGGCTGGTAGACTGTTCGTGTCATCGCCGCTTGTGGCGGTAAATACGGCCGCCATGTTGTAATTTCGTAAGTCAGCTGTCTTCGACATCAGCTGTTGTTGATGTCAATGGTCAAACAATTCAAGTTTCGTTGTTTACAAAAATTTTAATTTAGTGTTGTTGACAAACATTTCAAGTCGGCGCTGGAATTTGTAAGCTTTTTTTTTTTTGTGCTATCTTGCAATCTGCTGTGCTGTTAGTAAACAGTCTTGTCATTTAGCGCATGCGCAAGTGTACACAATTATGATTGGCCGCTGGTGATGATCACGTGATGGCTGGTGAGCTGACCAGTCATCAAAATATAAAGTTTGCCGAACTCGGCCAGCCGTCAGTCATCAGCCACGCCAGCCAGCAGTTGCTGGTGTGTTGGTGAAATAACGGGCCAATCGGAGCTCACCAGCCATCAGCATTGCCATCAGCACTGTTCATTCTGCCAGGGCCTTTAAAGAACAACTAAAAAGAAATCGAAACTGAAAACACATAAGTTTTATTGCTTATAAAACATGGCGCAGTCGAAATTCAGTATTAAAATGAATGATTCGGAGAACAGAACTGAAAAATCTTTAACCATAAATAAGACTCCTGAACAGTTCTCTTTCAAGCCTAATGAATGGTCTACTTGGAAAAAAGGTTTGAGAGATATCGTGCATTTAGTAATTTGAAGAATAGTCCAGGTAAGACACAAATATATGTTCTTATATATTGCATGGGAGAAAAAGCAGAGGAAATTTGAGAATCATTCTCTTTTCACGATAAGGACAAAGAAAATTATGATATTGTCCTTAACTGTTTTGACAATTATTTTACTCCTCGCAAAAATATAATTTATCGCATATATATATATATATATATATATATATATATATATATATATATATATATATATACACACATCTCTTTTCTATGAAAACAGCAGTGTACTACATGCAAGGCTAAAGTAAAGTCTTTTTAAATTTCACCAGAATTCTCATACATCTGGCTACACAGTACATATAGTTTACACACGACCAAACACAAAAAGCGTAGGTCTTCTTAGTTATAGATGTAGAGACATGCAAAATTCGCGTTTTTTTTTACAACTGACTAGACTCCAAGTGACTATAGGCTGGTTCGACATCTCCCGCTGGCCGATATTGTCGTGACTTGCCGCGGAGAATGCTTCCAGGGTAGAGAGGCCAATCTCTGTAAAGACGTAACACACGTAAATGACAACACATTAAAGTTCGTGGCTAATTGAATCGCAGATTATGCTCTGTTATGTATAGGAAAGTGAAGTTTAGTCTGTTACCTAATGATAACGCGAATTTTGCATATGTCTATAGATAAGATGTCACTGAAAATTTGAAAACAAAGATACAGCTGAAAAAAAATTGAATAGTAAATTAATTTATGCTAGTGTCATAAAGCTCACGATCTGTAAAAAGACTGCTAACTGAAACTTTTTTATTAAAGCTTATTAATCATCCATGCCCACTCTCCATATTTTACAGCGAGTGTATCTAACGCTGCTGCTTAAGTTTTGTTTTGGTTTAGTCAGCAACAGCTGTGTCATAGCGACTGAAACGATATTGTATAATGTTTACGTCACAAAGTGGCCAACATATACCTTTGTTCTCGAACCACTCAACTAGAGGTGGCTACGTTAACCAAGATTCAAACAGTACCAGCTTCCAGTTTCATTCGCATTATAGTGTTGTCTCAATCAACTAAAAATATATAAGCAACAACCTTAAACTAAGTACGCTTGTTTCCACCGTGTAACATTAAACATTATACCCGAAATTGCTGAATTTAGCTTTGGGCGAACGTAAGGTTTTAGTTTTTTTGTACGTGTTTGACATAGCTCTTGGTTTACATTGATGTTAAAATTATGGAAGCTTTTTCGGATGATCTTTGAGTTTAAAACAAACCGTTAACTTGATTAAGGGGCACACTGAGAATAACTTTGGACACTACCCTGGAATTTTTCATTATTACAAATGTTGCTACCTCGTTTAACAATCTATTTCATGGATGTTTGGTTGAAAGCTTTATTTCCTCAGTTTATTAATCAGTTGCCAGTCCTAAATGTACTTTGATAATGGCTTCGTCATATTTAAAGTAAGCCATGGCCGTCTTTAGTAGAAGGCTGGAGACTTGAATGTGGCAACACTGCATCGGGGGCCTGCTGCCTGTCACTTCTTGGTCATCCTAGTCTCTGTAATGTGTCAGATGCAGCTTTAGTGGCGTTTACACGTCTACACTGACTAGGGCAGCCAATGAGCGATCGGCAGCAGGCCTCCGATGCAGCGTTGCCACATTTAAGACTCCGGTCTTCTACTTAAGACGGCCATGAGTAAGCCCGTCTGAATATTACCTGTAATGAATTGAAAATCTGTTAAATGTTGATGAATATTTTATATTATTTTCGAATCAAATATAAATTACGGTATTCATTTTGATGTCTTACCTACAGTACTGCAGGTGAAAAGTACACAAATTCAAATATACCTACAGTAAAAATATAACACTATTTTTTATTAATTAATAATAAAGATATGCTGACACTGTTTTGATACAATACTATGTAAAGTTTTAAACTCAGTCAAAAGTAACTTTGATGTACGGTAGCCAGTGCTACCAAACAGGATATACGCCTTGGGACTAACCTGCCATCGAAATAGCCGAAACCTCTGGACTGCTGAATGTTGGTAAAGGCCTCTGTTTGCCTGACACTGTTGAAGAGAAGAATGCCAACATCATGCACCTTACCCTGTATCTGCAGTGTAGAGTTAACAGCAATACTCAGCCCAGTCTTCCTGTATACAACGAAGCCGTAGCTCTGTCCACTGTCGTTGTTTATGTCCAGTTTCTCCATGGCTACCACATTGGTTGACTTGATGTGCTCGTTACTTGGCTGCAAACACAAACACACACACACACACACCACTCGTAGTAATTACAAGCTGTAATATATTTGTATATTTACATTTTTTTAATGTCAAAAAAATGTTTAGTACAGAAACATAACAAATTACATTGTAACTAGCATTACTCAGATATAACAACATCTGTAGACGTACGTGACGGTTGTCTTGGTGGAAGTATGGATGGATGAACGTATGGGTCCATGTTTAGTTGCCTAGAGGAATGAATGGATGGAATAATAGATATATAGGTAGTTGTGTGAATATATATGTGAGTGGATGGAAGGATAAAGGGTTAGATTGATGGATATACGTAAATGGAAAGATGAGTTGATAGATACAGTAGAGAGGATTGGGTGGGTGGTTTTCTCAATATGGATGAATGAATGGGTGGCTGGACGATGGATGTAAAGAAAAAGAATGTGCATGTATATTACGCCTTTGGAATATTCAGGTAATCCCAAAACAAATGCATAATAAGCTCACAACAAGAATCCTGGGCTAAATTGGCGACACAAAATGTTACTGAAAAAGTTGGTTCGAAGACATTTTATATGTATAATGTAGCAACATAGCACATCCCCTCTTAATATCCATAGATATCTTACTTACCTTGCTACTATTGCTCTGACCTGCATATCATTGGGGAAGGTTGAAATCTGGAGTAGTCCAAACATGATTCTATGTTTACCTGACGTAACATACGTGAATAAATACCTGCACGTAGAGAGCAACAGGGGACACTTCCCGTGCTGTGTTGCTACATTTTTCACACGTGAAATGTTATACAACAATTTGCAACTAACCTTTTCGACTCCAGTTTAACAAAGGATTCGCGTGGTGTGCACATTACGCGTTAGTTTCTGGACAACCTGTATAATGATTATATGCTTAACAGAGAAAGCACGTTGTCTCACCACGAGTGCCAGTAACTGGTCAAATGTCAACATGTGTGTCACAGGTGTGTTGGGGTAGGCGTACTTCACACTCTCTGAGGGTCTGGCAGGAACATTCAGCTTTATAGGGTTGTACTTGGCAGCCAGGGCACTTGTCCGGTTGTACTTCTCTGTGTAGTCTCCAGCCTCGGACAGTGGAGCCTCATAGTCTGTCGCAGATACAAACAACATGAGCATACGAGAAGAAAACTATGGCCACAATTCATTTACATTTGACATTATTTTCCTACATATCTGCAGTTCCCACATACTACGTATTTTATGCCAACATAAGAGGAGTCTTTTGCGGTACGACAGATGCCAGTATAAAGCATCGCTCTTAAAGACGAAGAGACAAGTAATGACAAAGCAAGTGTTGGTCTTAACGACCGTGAACTCTCAAGCCTCGTTTGTGCCCTTCGCATTATAACTACATCAAATTTTCGAAACTATAACATCATTAATAATTACGGAAAAATGCCCAACTGATATTGTAATTTCTGAACCTTTGTGTTTTCCCAATTTCCTCTCATGATATGTACACTTGGTTTGCCTGCAAAGTTTGAAACGTTTTTATCATTATTTGTTATCCTCTAGTTAAAATACCTTACGATTTGTATCACGGAGCTTGCAGAATATAAACATAGTCAATATCTTGAGCTGTTTTTTAAACATAAAGCTGACTTTTTTAAACGCAAAAATTCTTTCACTAAATTTTTACTGGAATCGTGATAGTCAGATCACTGATAACTAGTTCCACTTACTAAATACTTATTACAGGTTGACATAATTCATGAAAGTAATAACGTAGCAAACCAATATCTATAGAGGGAGGCAGTTTCGGGGCTTAATCGCAAGATTATTACAATTTTCTAACAAAAGATCACAATTGTTGCAGTTGGAAGGGTAAAGTTGTTCAAGGTGTTTTATTTCAATAGTAGATAACGATATAATGCATTCTACATTGTAGGAAATATTTACATTATCGAGTAAATATCATTATTGCAAATAAATTTTGTTAAGTGTATCAGTTAAGACACTGGAAAACCAATATTTTATTTTTAATTTAAAAGTAACATTTTAATAATACAAATAAACTTGAACGAAGACACCTTTACGTAGAGGTTTTCGTTATGCAACATATCACTCCTTAAAAAATATTTATATATAATTAGTATTAAGAAAATTAAAATTAATTAGATTTTATATAAGTAACAGTAAAAAATTTCATTTCCTAAAATATATAGAAAATGTTAATAAAAATTGTGTAATAATAAATTATAGGGAGAGAACTCGAATTGAATATCAAATGGAGGACTTTTGAATTAAAAGCCCTAAAGCGGTTGCCATTTCCTGTGGGGCTACATGAAACGAGCCTCACAGTGTAGCTATGCCGGAATGTTAAAGCAGTTTAAATGGGATATCTCTGAGAAAACTCGCCGTTCATGACAGCATATACCGAATGTAATACATTCGAGATCGACCCCGCCGGGAGTTGGGCCTTGGCCAACACGAGAGGGAGGGGAGTTCTTTGATAACTTCTCCCTCAAACATTTGTTTGCATTTAAGTACTGTCCTTGATGCAAAAGTATGTACTTACCATAACTGGTAATGTCGACTGTCATAGATGGCAAACCCTTAGCTATATTAGCACCACTCATAAATCCAAAACTAGTTCCTCCATGGAACATGTAAATGTTCACGGATGCTGGATAAGAGAGAATTTGTTCCAGATTCCAAGTGTAGCCTGAAAGAAGATACGCACACATCTTACAACTAGCCTATTTCACTTTAGACACGTTCAGCTACTGAAGTGGTTACATTAGCTCGGAATATATAATGGCTATCTATAGTGGAAGGCCAGATTTCAAGAATTGTGTCTCATCCTCCTAAGGCAATAGCTATCCCTGACTCGTTTGTTTGGCATACGTAAAGTTTACCATACGTTAAAACGAATGAAGGAACGACACAGTCTTGACCCGAAGTTCTTTCAACCACATATTTCTGGCACAGATTAAAACTTATTTTCAATACGTTTTATGAAACTTTTCTTCGATGTGCTACACTTTTGCTTGCTTAGGGACCTATTATAGTAAAACCGTTATCTTTACAATCAACTCATTGTATAGTGTGCAAATTTTTTTTTTAATTTCTCATTGGTAGTAATTTAACCTTTATTACCAAATGTAAAACTTTATTTATAACATAAAGCTTGTATTTTTAAAACATTTGCAACTGACTTAACCATAAAGCTTACATTAACCTATTAAAGACGAAATAATTTAGGCTATACTTGCCATAAAATTAACTTTCTCTAAAGATACTTATGCGTGGCTCTTTATTATTCACTTTTCCGAAACCGGTGGTGTGTAACAGCAAATTAAATATTTTTACAGTGTGCATATATGTGATATAAGTGATAAAGATTAAGCTCAGTTTATGGGGCAGCAGTCTACATTCGTTAAATTTAGTAAGCCTACAGGTTTTAGCTGTAGTTTCTTCGTTAGCCAACATATCGAAAGAGTTTTTGGCTGTGTTAAAATAAAAAGAGATCAGAAATAAATAAATACAAGGATATTAAAAATGAATAGTAAATTTAAAGTTTCATGTTTACAGAGGTCATAATTTTCAAGTGATTTAATTCGGATAAATATGTGGGAACTCGACCTCATGTTGTAGTTCAACTTTTTTTTACATTGGCTCTAGTCATCGAGAAAGTACTTTGAGACCAGACGTGCGACAGCGCCCTTATTTGTAAGTAAGACTTAATCATTACTAAACATACCGTTTGGATCCGAGACAGCGTGCTTTCCAAACCAGCCGTCGAACCATCCAGTCCAATATTCCATCACCCAAGCTGGTTTGTTCGGTTGAACGTATTTCAGTGTATCCAGTTGTTTTTTAGGGTTGTTGTTGAAGTTTGCTGTCATCAATACTGCGTCACACATTACACATCATGCACCTTAACACATTTCAGGATCTTATTTTTAATTATTAAATTTACTATCGTCTTGATTTAGCGTTAATATTTATGATATCATTCTTATATTTTCTGTAAAAAGAAAATTTGAAAAACTTCATTTTCCTTGGAGCATTGAAGCTCTAATTGAAGACACGTATAATCATACACTGAAGCATGACCGGTTTAGTAGAATGTCGGAATTTTAAATGTGGCAACACTGCATCGGGGGCCTGATGCCTGTCACTACCTGACTACCGTCGCTTCTGCAGCATGCCTGGGTCACAGAATATTTAGAAATACAGAAGTGAAACAGCCGATAGGACGGCGAACTCAATTACACATGCCAGCATGATGGCTTCCATGGCTACCAACATGGCGGAAACACATACTGCCAATCAGCGTAAGACGGCCGCCTTGCTAGCCGGCAGCCAGGCCAATAGGAAACCTGCTGTAACATGCAGGAGCCTAACACACACACTGCCTGGTATCAACAGTTTCGGGCAGCCAATATGTGGCGTATCAAATGAGACGCCACGTCATTTCACGTCTATATTACAACGTAGTCTGTCTAAAGACGGTTATGGAAACGTAGTAGGTATTCGGTAGTATTGGTCATGTGACTGTATCTACTCAGTCGTTGAATGTTTAACGGTTTTATTTTTTTCGAGCGGGCATAAATCCGAAGAGTAGTATCTTGGCGGCCTTTTAAAAATATATATGGCATAATCTGCAGAAGTGGTAAATTCAGTCGCCGATCTGGCAGACCTGTGCTATTAGACCAGGTTAGAACAGTGCAGAATATACGTTTCTACTGGTGCAATATACGTACAAACAATTGAATGGTTAAAAAATAGAGATGTTTAGACACCTCATTATTACTAATTACATAATTTATTCCATACTTGAATTAATTTAACTGGCGATATTACTTGGTAAACTGCTCCAGACTTCTCGCTCAACAGGGAAAATCGTTGAAAAATGGTGAAAAGAGAATTGTTCTGAATGTTTATAACTATCTCTGTAAGCAGCACAGAAATTGCCTGTGAAGAAATTAGCTGTTATTAGAACTGAGACGTCGGGTGTGTGCGCTGCCAGTGTTCAGTGTGTGAAAGTAATTAAAGAAGATAAATAGGGAACAAAGTGAGCTCGGTAAGTATTTGACGGTTTTGTTAAAACTGATGTTCGTAATAAATTCTACTCGTTTTTCTTGCGTAACGAAGCCCCAACTATAAATAAAGTGCTTGCCGTTATAAATGGTGATGCTGATTTGCCAGATTTCTTCTTGAAATCGGATTTGAGTTCAGAAGGCTACTAAAAACGTACTTACGCGTGTAAGTTATATAATACATGAGTGATTTGTGTTATGTCTACTGTAATTTGATTAACTTGTAGCCACCAATCAATATAGTTCTGACAGCGACCAATCGCTGGCCTTCTCGGCGGAATAATATTGACGTCTTTTGTTTACATCGGTATAAAGTAAGAGTGAAAGCATTACAATGTGGGATATTAAGATTTTTAGAAATTCTGTTCCTTAGGGGATGAATATACATTACAAGTTGTTATCGATTATTCTTCCAAGAGTTTAGACATAAAACTATTCATTGCTTCAGGATGATACGTAAATTCCAAAAATGTCATTTCCTGAATTTTATTTTCAAATTAGGCTCCGAAGAGGTAAAAAATGGGTTAAATGTGTTCGTTTCATAATCTATATTTTGTTCCACTGATATTTCAGACAGACGTGAATTTTGCTTTAGAATGATGTTTACTTAAATATCTGAAAGTTATTTCTTGATTTTTCTTATCCGACACCAAGAGGGTGAAAAGTGTATATAATTGCCGTTATATCCCGAACGAAACATCTGTCGTCGCGAATAATTTGTGATTGAAGTTTTTTAAAATTTCAACTCCTAAGGGGTTGAAAAGACGTTAAGGGTCTTTTATATAATTATTTATGTATGTCCAACCCGTTGAGGTATAGAGTTAATTTTTGCTTCGTAATATTAATTACGTAAATATTGGTAAACAAATTTGAGGGATTTTTCTGAATTTGACTTCTCAGGACTGTGAATGAATGAAATGTGTTTTTAATATACTTGCCGTTCAAGCTGTGACCCAACGAGTTAACATGGTATCGTTTAAATTTTTTCTCCATAACGATACTTACACAAATATCTCAAATATAATTCTAAAAGCTTTAGTAATTTGACTCGATTTTACTGGATAAAATACATCAAATACCACTGGGAAAACTTAGCAAACCACTTGAGGCAAACGACCCGAAAGCAAGTACGACCATTGATAATTATTTTATACAACGTTATATTATGAAATTTCATTAAGTTGTAATGTGGTATGTCTTTGTTCATGAACCTGTATTTACATAATATCGTATTAGTGCTCGTATAATACTACCAACATAAAATAGTATGCTGCAAGTATTAAACGTGAGCAAACCTGTGGGTGGAATGCTAACTCAACATATGCAATGTTAACTCTGTCATAGTACTAATGAGTTAACATTCCTTTGTGTTCAAGATAAACTGCGAAGGGACTAGTTAAGTTAAATTGTGAAAGGTATTTATCATTCATAGTGTGTGGATGACGCTGGAATAGTGACTAAAATGGTAGAATTGCTAGAGGCAATTTCAAGGCAATAACAGCTTTTAAAAACTAAATTGAGGTAAAGAAAATTATTCTAATAACGTAATATGTTAACCTTAAGTAATATCTGAATATGCCACTGCATAAGAATTTAATTGTTTGGTTCGCCATTATTTAATATAGTACAACACGAGCAAATTAACATTTTTATGTCATATATCGAGAACTACAATACAGATTGTAAATAAGTTTCTTTAAACATGTTTGCTATGTAGAATATACTATTCTATGAAAATTAAATTTTTTTTGGTGTATTTCTTTAACTAACAGAAACGAAAGTGGCTTTAATTTAATAACTCACGTCGGAACAGACTTTGCTGTTTTACGTCTGCGATTGCATTCTTACAGAATAAAGGAGTGACATTCTTAACCAGCTCTGTGTTTGTTATACCATAGTTTTTTTGATAAGGTGAAGGGGGGTTAATCGAGGAACGTACAGTTATTTACACCTTAGTGGTGCAAAATTTTGTAGGTTTGTACATGCAGTGCGACACTAATTTTCACTGCGTTTGATTATAAAACTGTTTAACCATCTTTGTTCTATCTACAGCGTTGCACTTACAGTTATCAACACTTCCTGCTCTTGAATTTGAAGGACTGTCTGACGTTAACTGCAAAGAAGCATTCAACCCATGTTCATCTTGCAACTGTACTATATATTCCATGTATTGTTTTCCTCGTGTACCTGTCGATCTCGCCATTGCCCCGTATTCATTTTCAACCTGAAAATCACTGTCCAATATTACAAATATTTTCAAGTAATATGTTTTGTTCTAGTTTATAGCACAATGAATTTATATATTAAAATATTGATATCAAGTACTATTAGTAGTTAGTACTAAAGTTGCTAGAGGTAATCATATGTACAAGTTAATGCTCTGTATGGCCGACACAAGAAAAAAATCTGTCAAATCCATTCGTAAAACACAAGAACATCTAATAATTTAGTTTGGCAGTTACCAACAAAAAACGTATTTTGTACATACGTCATTGCAGCAAATGGTGTATAACAGAAAATTAGAGAATACACACAAACAAACAGACAAGTACAAAAAATGACTTTGTTAGCAACTGGCAAACATAGGATAACAAACAATTTCTCAAGAAATTTAGTTAGGGCGTTATAAGGAAATAAATGAAGATAAAAGAGCACCCAGGCACGAAAAAAATTAAGGCAGCTCTACAGTATCGGAACACAGCAAAATGTTGAGTTAGATGTACAGGATGAGTCAATACGGCATGTGTTAATTTCGCGTGGTGGTAGCTCTAAAAAAATTATGACGAAAATGGGGTTTCAATTTGTCTCTTAAGTAAATATACAGTGTGAGTCTGAATTCGACTTTGTGGGGCGATTCCCTGTGCGAAATAAGATAGGTTTTACATTTTACAGTTTAGCAGAAAGACCATATTAAGGCCGTTACGACAACATAAAAATGGATGTGCAGAAACGACTGTAATGAACCCATCGTAAACCGCTGGAGATATCGCAAAAACATGAAGATACACCTTGGAGGATAAGAAGACAGGTTTTTTGATGACATTACATTGGTGCAAATCAACCCCCTTAGTATAAAAATGGGGTATGCGAGATTGTGATCCTATGGCATTTTGTAACCGCAACGTTGTATCGTGGTTTGATGCCTATGTATGAAATAACGTGTGTTAAACACTAAAAAAGGTCGCCTTGGTAAAACACCACCTGGCAACCGTTTTCCCAAAAACAGTTGCCGACGTATCTGTAGGGGTTAAGGCACTATAAAGAGTGGGTATAATCGTCCGCCATTTTGGGTCTTTCGGAGCTGGCGCAAGCCAAAGCATGCGCGCGCGTCACAAAAACCTGTCTAACTAAACTCTTCATAAATCTGAAACTATCCAATCAAATGTATTCAAAATTTTTGTATATCATTTATGAACTATGCTGCCAATGATAACGTCCATTAACTTAATTTTATGCAACTATCATATTATAAAAAAAAATTTTTAACAATGCCATGTTGACATTTGACTGGAAAATGCAGAGTAAATTATAGTAAGCGAGAAACTTTTTTGTTATACGAGATAGATGGGGGGTATCAGCGAACAAAATAAAAAGGATAGTATAAATTAACTTTCTATGCCCCTCATGACGATTTCCGGGAATCGCTGTTGTTTTGGCGGCAGGTAGAAGA
>PNEQ01003496.1:20984-44546 GCA_003012365.1 Medauroidea extradentata | reverse complement strand
GCCCTCTTGCTAGCTTGCTAGGAGACGGCAGCCATTTTCTCGCCCCAGTCTAGCTCCGTTCATTGTCGGGTGAGGTTGTGTCGGCAGGAGGCTCGTGCCATGCCGTGGGCTGGCAAGGCGGAATACCGCGACCGCGGCTGTAGGACTTCTCATTTTAGATGCGAGTAATCGGCTGAGATTTGTTGGCATCTCTTAATATGTTTGTAAGGAACTGGTAGCAAGGGCACGGGGCCAACGCTAGAAATGTACGTGATGGAGTATTTTGTTTATTGTAAATGATTACCACGTGGTGATCTTTGTGTTGTCCTTGTAATGATGAATCCCGGCCGGGAAATTAACTGATTGAAGCTCTCTTGGTGGTTAGATAACTTTGTTTTGGTTGTGTGTGCCATTAATCATATGAACCTTCTGGCCTCGTAAATTTCTGTTGATACATTTCTGTGGGGAATGACTGCCACGTGCTTAACCTCCGCACTGTAAAACCCCGACAATAAAACCTTGTTTTCACCACGAAGTCGACCTCTTGTAATTTCACCGCCGAACCCCCCCCCCCCCCATGATGAGATTCAAGTAAGTTTCAGCTTTGTCGGCGGCGTGGTCGATGTTGGCACTGCCACATCATCAAGGACCTGAGCAGTATGGTGGATGAGTGGGTCAGGACTGGTACCACTACACAACGTACTTGGCTAAAAAATATATTTTACAATGCTGTGACATTTGAGGAATGAGTAGTATGTAAGAAGAATGAATTTAGCTAGAATATTTGGTACTAATAACTCTCTTTTTGGGACTTGCATACAAGACTTAAGTCGACAAATTTTTACATTATAGAAATATTTGCTTGACTGAACACTTTTTACAAAATGTAATGTTATGAAGTACATGTAGCAAGCTATCATATTCGTTTGAAGCATTTTTTTAAGAATTAAAAAACTACCCAAAAAAGCATTGTTTTGTTTGTTTGGTGCAAAAATTACAGTACATTGACATTGATTGTTTTAAGTGTACATAGTTCACAACTCTTGAACTCGCAGCTATATGATATATTTATTTTTCTTAAATCATGAAGACTGTGTATATAACTAAAACGCTTAAAATTTTTTTTCTTACGGGTACATTTTTCTTGGCGTGAAACCACCTGTAATTTAAAATTACTTCTGTAAACGTCACAGTTTACAAACATGTTTAGAGTATACTATATTTTGTCACCAATGATGAATATAATATTCTATTTGGGCACGAACCTACAGAGGTATTGAGGCCTCCTTGACACACTGTGAGCCTGAGAGTTCACAGTGACTTGAGGTTCTGCATTTACATCCGTGACAGGACAGTCGACTCCAGCTCAAAAACCTTTAAATCCTGATATTGACTTGTGCCCTGTGTCTTAAGCAGACACTACAATCACAGGCTACCAGTCTTAGACGAGTGAACCTCTGACCAAGCCACTCTACCACTTCACACACACACCCATGAGTTAACGCTCAACACTGTCATTAACATCACAACTATACAAGTATACTAAACAGCTAACAATAATATTAATGCAGGTTCTTTACAAATATAAGTATATTGTAAATACAATTCAGGTACAAAGAGCAAATACAACCGACACGGCAGCGAAGTCAAAGTGGGCACGACCCAAATACACGTAAACAATAACAGGGTGGCGACAGGGTGGGAAAACCGGGAATAGTCAAGGAATTTTAGTGGCCTGAAAAGGTCAGGGAATAGTTAGGGAAAATTCCCCGCCCCATCACCTTTTTCGGAAATCAAAAAGCAATAGTTAAAATCAGTTAAAATGAGGCCTACATGAATGAAGCAGCGCGGACTGGCAAGCGTGAAGACGCATCTGGTGCCTTTCATCGGACATCACGGTACCATAATCCCGGGGAAGAAAGCCATAAGTAGCTGGGCCCGCTGCGTCACATACGCCACTTTTATCCGTAATCTATTCAGTTTTTTACTGCTAGAGCTTCCTGCTGATGCAGAAGGCTGATAAGGTGTCGCCTTCGGCTTTTTTTTTTATGTGCACGTCTCTCGTCTCTCTCCTCATGTCGACGTTTTTTTTACGTGCGCTAATCTCCGTTAGTGTGAAAAGCAGCTACCAGCTTGTAAAATGATACAGCTATATTTTGTAACATGAAACATGAGAAAGCAAACACTTGCATCCTCCCATGCTATTTTCTTTCTTTCTTGTTGTTTTCATCAACTTTAATTTGTAACACACAGTCGTCTATTGGCAAGAAGGGATGGTAGAAAGGGCGGGCGGAATTCTATTTTTAGAGCAACGGTGTATGCTTGCTTGTGAATAAGATGGTTGAGGTGTCAAGGGGGAAGAACTTGACATGGCTAGAGATAGAAGGGGGAGGGGGGATGGGAGCTAGAAGGTTGTAGAGTTACAAAAAATCTGATTAAAGTACTGCTTTACATGCTTATGGCAAGCATACTTCACAGGATCTCTCAGTGAGTACCTCTACAATACTCATAAAATTAAATTTTTCCAAGGAATTTTTTTGTGTAATCGTCTATAGTACTGGGCTTTTTGATTGTAGGTAGTAAGTAATCGTGAAATATGTTTATTATCGGATGAGAATTTTCTCCACACATAATTTAATTGTGTATCCTACTGCATGAAATTGTAAATTTAATTTCCCAATGTAACAATTGTGTTACTCTGAATTTTTGACATCAGTTTAAATTAATTACTTTAGTTGCAACTGTGTGTTGTAATTTTGATTTACTTATTTTATTTCAACATGCAGGATTAGAGTACGCAAAGTATATTGTTTACATTGTGTAAATTATGTAATGAATCTGTGTTTCCTGAGGTAAGAAGTTTTTAAACAAATATTTTATTCATGTAGTAGGCCTTTTAATTTGTCGATTGTGAGAAGCCATAAGTTAGGTATTACTGTAAATTTCTTACAATCAAAATGTACTTAAGAGTTGTAACTTTCAGTTCAAATTTTTATATTATTATAGGCATACTTAATATACTTGCAAAAATAGAGCACACAAAATATTTTGTTGGTATGTTTACTATGCAATCAGTGTTTTCTGAGGCATGTATTTTTCATGCTAATATTACAAGTCGTAGAAGTATTTTGGATTACATTATTGCAGCAAATGGTTTGTCACACAAAACCAGACAATACATGCAGACAAGCAAAAGGATGCTTTCGGTTGCTTACTTTTCTGTTTGTCTGCATGTATTGTCTGGTTTTCTTTGACTCACAGTTTGCTGCTATGGCATTTATCCACAATATTTATTTGATTTTCAACTTGCCCCATTGCAAGAATGGTTTAGAAACAACATAAATGTTATATTAGTAGTACATTAAAACTTGTACTATGTGCAAAGTGCATTGAATTGGACAAAGAAAAAATGATTTATTTTATAAAGCATAAATAATTGTGTTAAAAAAAATTTATTATGCCAGGGAAAATTTTCAATTTAGGTGGGAAAAGTCAGGGAAAAGTCAGGGAATTAAATTCCCAACGTTTTGTAGCCACCTTGAATAAGCTGTTAAAGAAAATACAGTTAAATTTGTTACAAAATTACCATTAGTGGGAAGGAGCTATTACACAAGCTCTCCATTATGAATTAAAAATGCTGCAATAACACATCCCGATTGTGCAAAGCTTGCGGTCGCGACGACTTAACCCTGATTAGCAACAATGCAAAAGAGAAACTAGATGAACCAAACCGAACAAATATAGAAAGCTGAAACCTAGAAACAAAAGGACAAAATTATTAACTTACCAAAAGTAGACCAGGGCGTGTCGCCGCGGTCGCAAGCCCACACAACTGCCCACGAACGGGACCGGGAGAAGACTGACTGGCTGGCACACACATGCCAGTCAACTGAGCCGGTGTGGATGGTAAGATGAGAGGGGAGGAAGGAGGGCGCACACGAGTATGACCGACAACGGCCGAGCAGACACGAAGACATCCAGGCGGGGCGATTAAACAAACACTGCTACGGGGCACTCAAGTTCTCGTCCAAGCCATTGGAAACTTAATCCATAATCAGTAAATAAAGCACTATGAAGTTCTTCTTCTTAGATGGCAGACTTGGGAGTCACAGACTGCCATTACAATTCCCCCCTCCTTACTCCTACCTTACAGACTTAAGGCCATGTCCTGGAGGCGTAAGAGGGCTCTCTCCCTGACAACCAGGGGGTAACATCCAGGATCAAGGTGCCTGGACAGCCCCAAAGCTGGAGCTCCAAATCCATATCGCACTCGCTCGTCGGCCGCGCAAGGCTTGTGCCACCCACAGGAAAAGGAAAGAACCACTAGGATGGCGCCTCCAAGTACATGAATAAAACACCAAACATATGTGTTAGCAACTGCCCATAGAAGGGTCACACCCTGTAAACAAATCAATTTATTAGTATCGCCACGCTCTTCACTAACAAAGTTAAATAAAATCCCTCAAAAACATTTAAAAAACCAAAGCAGGTACACAATACATGTTGCTCTTGTACAAGAGATACAATCCATAAATACATTTGATATTAATACAAAGATAATAAAATATGCGCCCACAATGCGCCAAAAACCGGCTTCAGCCGCTTTACAAAAAAGCTGTAATCATATTCGCAAGGGGCCTGTATGATTGGCCAAAAATACCATAAAAAATATTAAAAAATTCACAGCACTGGATTGTGAAAAAAACACAAATCTCGGCCGAGAAAAACACACAACCAGCTGGTACAAACACAAACACCACTCCACAGTTACCAACTCACAATAAACACAAAACTAACACACACACACACACTAACAAATCACACCAAACACTAACACTACATCAACAACATTACTGCCTTACTGCCTTCCCCAGGCCACCGCATAAAGACAGCCCTACAGAAGGGATCGACCAGGAGGGAACGGAGAATGGTGAAAGCTGGCCCGGCCCGCACTCTTCAACGAATCCCATTCTAGGCCAGAAATGCTGCGATGTCGCGCACCCAACTGATGACACAAACTTCTGGTCCTGCAGCACAACTTTTGCACGCTAATAAGTTTACAGCTGTCGCAAGTTGGGTTACGTGGGCTTTGCGCACAACCTTCCCAGTAATGGGCTCACTCAGTGTTAGGTCCCAACAGCCTAACCACATCATACAGATCTTGGTACTTCAACATCAGTTTGCTGCTGTGCTGAGCTGCTGCTGAGGGCAAAACAAATTACTTACACAAAACGGAGTCCCCAACCTGGTAATCAGAGGCCACGCGACCAGCTTTATACCTTGCCTAAAGACGTCCACAAGCGTCATAAAGATTACCAACCACTTCCGCATCCATCAACTCATGGGTGGCCTCTGAAAGAGCAGCCACCAGCGAGGGTACACACCACACATTGAGTAAAGGATGGAGTAAATCACGCCCCAACAAGACTCGAGCCAAACTATACTTAGTAGCTCCGTGGACAGCAGAATTAAACCCTATGTTGACTAAATCTAGGTCTTCATCCCATAGGTTTTGCTGGGAAAGATACAGTGCTGACAGTGTAACTTTCAGGTTTCGATTGAAACACTCAACCCTATTCCCACACTGGAAATACGGACTGGAGGTGTAAAGAGTAGTCGTAAGCCTGAAACACATGTCCTTAAAACTACCAGATGTGCAGTATGTAGCATTATCTGTGAGCAAACTCACAGGCGGACCAAACACAGACCACACGCGATCGTTGGATCTCTGAACTTCGGATACTGCGCATCAAAGACAATCATAATATACTTGTTACCCCTGGTAGACCGAACAAGTGGCCCGAACACATCACAGTGTAAGACCTGTCTCGAATAAGTAATCTGATCCACACTGTACAGCCCCACTCGCGAGTTCTGGGGTGGCTTGGCACGCTGACACACTCCACAACGCAGAACATACGCTCGTATGTCCGCAGCTGTAGTAGGCCAATAAAACAGTGCGCCAACCTTACCCAGAGTACCCTGACGTCCCAAGTGGCCCCCATAAGGGGAATCATGGAAATAAGCTAGTAGTTCCAGCCGACATCCCTCAGGGACGACCAAACGTCTGGCCCGTTTACGAGGCCTCGTATAATACAGTAGACCATCTAATACTGCATATGGGACTTCATCCCCTCTTAACACTCCATCCCTCTGCTCCCTACAAAAAACATCCTCAGCCTGCGCTTCACTCAGGCGACGATAAAAGGAGCTACAAGTAGTAAAAGCTACACACACACGCCACTCTCACTTTCGGGGGCAGAGACACCTTCTTCATACTCCTCGGGACAAAACATCCGCGACAAGGCGTCCGCGGCCACATTACTAGTTCCAGGGACATGTCTGACCACAAATTGGAACCGCGACAATGTGTACGCCCAGCGCCCCAATTTCCCAAAATCACTAGCATGGGACAACAGCCACGACATGGCTTGATTGTCAGTGCACAAGTCGAACTCGACACCACCAACAAACGACTCAAATTTGGCAGTACCCTAAACACAGGCTAGGGCCTCCTTCTCAAATGCGCTAAGCCGTCACTCGGAATCTGACAAAGTACGGCTTGCAAAAGCTACGGGGTAAACATCACCGTCTCTCCACTGACCCAAGGTCGCTCCGAGAGCGACACTTGAAGCGTCAACGTGAATCACGAAACTCAATTCAAAGTCGGCCAAATACAACGAAGGGGCAGCAGCGAGGGCAGCCTTATCATTTTTCAAGCTTTCCTGCTGCTTTGAACCCCACTCGAAAACAACTCCCTTCTGCTTAAGGTGGTTAATGGGGGCAGCTAGTTCTGAAAAATGTGGAATGAAACAGGCGTAATATCTCAGAAGGCCAATAAATTTCGAGACTCCCTTCACAGTCTTGGGGCATGGAAAATTCACCACGGGGGCCACCCGGTCAGGATCCATGACTAGACGACCTCCCGATACCACGTATCCTAAGAACTTAACTGACGAGGAAGCCCACGTGACCTTGGCCGGGTTTACGGTCATCTCTGCTTCCCGCAGACGCAACAAAACCTTCTTCAAGTCAACAATATGTTGTTCCAATGACGAACTATAGACGATAATGTCGTCTATGTAATTAATCATGCATTTGAATTTCAGATCTGGCAACACATTGAGCTGGTCTCAGCTCTGGTGCTTACAAGATATTTGGTGAAACAGACACTGGCATTCTGTGTGCTGTCCCGTTGTGCTAAAACTCTCTACACGGACCTAGGGCAGGCCGTGAACCTGGCTGGGAGTGGAGCGCCGGCGCGGCTAAGTCCTCTTCGGGCCTGCTCGGCCATTCTCGCCGCCTCCTTCGGCCGCCCCTCCCTCTGGCCTCTCCCTCCCCTACCTCGCCGAGCGGAGTTGGTGTCTCGAGTGCCGGAAGCGAGTAGTCTTGCGATAGCCTTGTTGCCTGGCAGGGGTGGGCACTCGTGACCGGGACGTGTACGGTCTCGGCTCCAACTGGTGAGTATTTAGTTTGGTAGTAATTGTTTCCTGGGATTTATTTGTTTCTTTATGTTATCCTTTGCGCCTTTCTTTATAAATTATTTTTGCACCATGGAGTCGGGCGCGTATCGTCGCGGTCGGAAGCGGGTCACGTCGGTCCAGATCGTTTACTTTTCAGGTTAATGCGCACTGGGCGCTTCACTTGTAATGTTTTAAGTAATTCTAATGGCATGAGGCCATTTTGTTCTTCGATATTTAGCTGTGGTGATGTTGTAAACGTTTGATTGTGTAACGATTCATTGCTACCCGAGTGGACTGTGTAAGCTTAGCCCAATATAACTTGTGATTTGAACCTTGAAGTCTGCTTATCTTATTGTAACTTAGTGCATGCCTTATACCCTAGAGTGATGCTGGTGACGTATCTACACGCTTTCTGGGAGTAAAAGAAAGGGATTTTAGGGCTGTGTGGTCGCGGCCTTGGTGGCGACGACTCGCTCTGGGTACACGGCCATTTGTGTACAAGTGGGCTGTTTGTGAAACGAGCTCAACATGATCCAAAACCTTTGACAATGCCTGGGTCCTAAACTTGGCGCCAATGCGTATACGATTAAACTTGTATTGCACCCATTGCGTGCTAAATGCTGTATACTTCCTACAACTAGGATGCAGCAAATACTGGTGGAAACTCGCGTTTAGGTCAATTACAGAGTACACCGACGCTTTCCCTAGATGTTGTAACACTGCGTCAACAGTCAGCGCCAGAAAAGGGTCAAGATGAATTGTAAGGTGAACGGCAGACATGTCCGTAAACAGCCTGGACCCACCGTTAGCCTTTTTAACCATAAAGGCAGGGCTAGCATAATCTGAGGTGGAAGGAGAAATGACCCATTCATCCAGGAGTTTGTTCACCAATTCTAGCATAACCTCCAACTTAAGGGGAGCATAGGTGTAAAATAGTACTCTGACAGGAACATCATCTATGACAGTAAAGCGGTACGGAAGAACGTCACACTGTTCTATTCTTGGTGTAATTACATCATCAAACTCACGCAACAACACATCCACACCACTCGCATCCTGATGTGACATAGCCACTATCTCATCATATGGCGCTGACCCACGTCTCACAGATGACAACAACGGGCACTTAACCACAGGGGCAAACTTGAAAGCAAAGGTGTGAGCACCAATATTGACTACCGCCTGCGACCGATACAAAAAATCAATGCCCAGGACTAAATCTGCCACAAGGCCTTCAATCACCCAAAAGGTGTGTGACCATGAAAATCGATAAATTTTAAAATTCAAGGTCACCGACTTAGTGCATTTTACCATGTGACCATTGGCCACGCACACAGTCCTAAGTTTATGCAACAAATGAGTATTCTGCTTGACAAGAAAATTCCACAGAGTTTCTCGTATGAAGGAATGTGACGCCCCTGTATCCAACATAGCTGCGCGTTCTAGTCCGTAACACAGCACGGGAACGAAACAATCGGTATGTGCCACCTTAAAACAACCCCGCCGTGAAACCCTGATAGCTGCCCTGAAATGCCCCGTCCTACCACAACAAAAGCACAAACGTGCCTCGCGACAAACCTGAGTGCTGTTACAGTCACGGCTAACGTGTCCGAACCTAGCACAATTACTACATCTCACGTTAGAGAAACTACTGTCCGATCTTCTTTCAACCCTAGCGACCGCAGGCGGATCAATTGCCCTGTCCTGCCTCCGCCATATTAGATCAAGGCTGGTCCGCGGACGACGCAGCTCACACTTATATGCGCGGCCCGCACTAATTCTTTCTGACCAACTGCTGAAGCAATGATCTTGGGCAGAACTGGGCCACGAACCAAGTCCTCTGGGCATCTTAAGCTCGTCCCATACGCACTACACGCAACTGCGTCTAATTACAGTTGATGTTCAATTTCTAGGGCCAATAACCATAACTGGTCCCTAATAGCAGGGGGAGCCATTGCAAAGCGGTGAGCCCTAGACGCAGGTGTCATGCGATTAATGACGCCTTGCACCATTTTCTCCTCCGCACACCTCAGATGCAAATTAATTGCCCGAGCGTAAGTCAGAACCTCACTAACGTAAGTTGAAACATTTTCACCAGGTCGTTGATGCCTGTCTATGTACTGTTTCTTGACCACAGACCAAGCCATGGGCGAACCTGCACCTGTTATCAAACCTAACTTAAAACTCTCGTACGTCATGCCCTGCTCACGCATTTGCGCGAACACATCGCCCGCCTGACCTTCAAGCCTAGCTGACAGACACATAATGAAAAACTCATCCCGTTGGCTATCGCGCATTCCGAAGAATACATTATCGGTAGCAACGACAAAACGCACGACGTTGTCTGGCTGTACCACACTAAGAATCGGCACCACATTCACGCGCCCTATTAGAACAGTATGAACTGCGGTAATCGGGCAATCAGCGGACAACACCTTACCTCCTAAGTGCGTATTATTAATACTCCGCAAAGAATTGATACAAGCCAAAGCCCTAATTCGCAGTGCCGTGACATCTTCACTTAGTTGAAACTCAACTCCTACCTCGGTGAGGTACTGACGCAGTTCCAAGTACCCAAACCACAAGACGAACTCCGTAACATCACCCATGACATCACTGCGAGCCCGACACTGAGAAACCTGTTCTAGTACTAGCGCACCCTAACTATTAAACAAACACCTGTGTCATTGCGTCAAATTGTTGAGCATTCTCTCACCTTAAAAAGCTTAAACAATTCGTTAAGCATAACAGCCTAGCAGAGTTGTGCAGTTTTGTGCCCGCATCTTAAGCAGACACTGCAATCACAGGCTGCCAGTCTTAGTCGAGTGAACCTCTGACCAAGGCACTCTACCACGTCACACACACACACACCCATGAGTTAACGCTCAACATGGCTATTAACGTCACAACAACACAGGTATACTAAACAGCTACCAATAATATTGATGCAGGTTCTTTACAAAAATAAGTATATTGTAAATCCAATTTAGGTACAAAGAGCAAATACAACCAACTTGGCAGCGAAGTCAAAATTGGCATGACCCAAATACACATGAACAATAAGCTGTTAAAGAAAATACAGTTAATTTTGTTACAAAATTGCCATTAGTGTGAAGGAGCTACTACACAAGCTCTCCATTATGAATAAATAAACTGCAATAACACTTCCTGATTGTGCAAAGCTTACGGTCGCGACGACTTAACCCTGATTAGCAAAAACGCAAAAGAGAAACTAGATAAATCATCTGGCATCTTGTTCTTGTGTATTACTTCATGGAGAGAGACTTCTACATCCTCGACCTTGGCATTTGAGCATGCCCTACTTAACACATCATGGAGCCAGGCACATAGATTAGGTTTACCTTGTATAAACATAACCTTAGCTTTATGCTTTGCAGCCTTTTTGAGGGTATTTTGTGAATTTCCTTTTGTTGTTGGCAATCAATGGGAATTATTGTCAGATTGCAGCCATAGACATACTGATGGAAGCTTTTACAGGCAAACAAAATAGCCACTATCTGTTTGAATGACTTTTCCTTTTAAATCATCAAATGTTTGCAGCACTGATTCTGAGCTTAGTTTTGATTTGATATTTTCGAGACACGCCCCTTGAATGCTAGGATTCCATATAAGTTTTGAGTCCTTTTTGACTAGGTTCCTCAGTTCAGAGAAATGAGGCATGAAGTTTCTTAAGTAATTAAGTAAACCAATAAAAAATGCTGGCTGTACATCAAGTTTACAATTGCAGTGATATTATCACTGTCTGGCAGTACCTTATCCTCCCTGAAAGTATGACCCATGTACTTGACTTTTTTTTAGCAGATACTGAAACTTACGCGTGTTGAATTTTACATTGCACAACATAGCCCTGTCTAACACTTTTGTGAGTATATTGTCATTTGTTTCTTTGTCCTCAGCATAAATACGGTAAGTAAATCATGTACATGTATTACAACCCCTTCTATGTCTCCAAAACATTCAGTGTTGTACTGTTGAATTACACTGTAGGCACATTTAGGCAAAAAGGCAGTTTTTTGAACCTGTATTAACCAAACACGGTTGAGAATGTCCAATATGTGGAACTTAATTATTCTACGTTGATGTGCCAGAATTAAACCTTCAGATCAAGTACCCTAAAATAGCATGCTTTGCCTAACCTAGCCACAACATCCGTAGGTATTTCAATGTACTGCTTCTTTATCACCTCATTGAGGTCATGTGGATCTAAACAAAGTCTTAGTGAACCATTTGATTTCTCTATTATTATAACTTGTTTACCCATTCCATTGGTTACTCACATTTGGATGTGATGTCCAGCTGACACAATCTGTCCAGTTCACTTTTAAGTCTGTCTTTGATGTCAAGTGGATGTCTATGTGGAGGATGCAAAGTTAGCACACAGTTTTCTTTCAACCTGTTGATATAGTCCTTCTCAAACTTCTCAATGTCAGAGAACAAGTCTTTGTATGCTACTACTATGTCATCTTTGGACTGATGATGCTCTTCACTGATTTCATTTTTATGTAGGATACCCAACTTTGTGCAGGTTTCTAGTCCTAAAATTGGAACTGTATCTTCATCTACCACTGCAAACTTTTCACACAAAATCATTTTGTTGCTCAAAAGACTCAAGTCACAGCTTTTTTTGAATAGTTGTTGTAGGTGGCAAGTGAGATGTTTTCTTTTCTTATAGTAATGTTTGAACACAAACTTTAAACCTGGGAAAGTGTCTTGAGTGGGATTATGTTGACACATGCATCTGAGTCAGGTTTAAAAATGACGCTTACTCTATTTTCAACTAGAAATGTGGCTGTCAAACTGAGAGAATGAACACTGGCACTTGTTTCGCAGTTAGTTATTTAGAAACAGTAAAATTTTTCTTCTTTGTCCATCTTGTGTAGTTTTACTTCAGTCACTGACTCTTTTCATCTGATAATGCCCTACAAATTTTGCAAAGTGATTCCTTATTCCTCATATAGCACATGTTCGTCCTCTTGCAGAACATCTCATCTGATCAGAAGGGTTTTAATAGCCACATCAGTGACACTATGGGTCCTGAGCAGGTAATTTCAGTTGTCTGAAACTGCTGAATTATTTAATCCAGATCTGTGCCCCCTTGTTTCAGTGCCTTCTCCTGTGTTGCAGGAGCACATGTTCTAGAAAAATTTGGTCCTGAAGCATTTCATTTTGATTTGTGAATTAACAATCCCGCACCAAAGTTTTTAGGTCAGTTAGAATCGAGTCAAAATGTTCAGTTCACCATCTTTTTGTTTACAGTCATAAAACTAAAAGCAGGAATGCAGTATTTTTTTTCGGGTTGCAGTACTTGTTAAACTTGTCAAGAATAACGGCTAATGTTTTGTTTTTTGCTTCTGTTTCACTGAACATGAAAGTGCTGTACACGTCTAGCTCTTCTTCTACCACAATGTTTAAGAGAATTGCAATCTTGCAGGATTCATTTCCTGACTTCAGGTCAGAAACTTCAAGGTATACATGAAATGCCTGATTGAATTTTTCCATTTCTCACTCGGGTTGCCAACAAGTGACAGTCTGGCTGGAACATTGAATGCAGCTGCCATTTGTGCGTAATTATCACACTGTGAGTGTTGCTCACAACTTAACGGTCAGCGTGGAAACGTAGAGACATTTATGAAACTGAGTCACGGTTTCGCCTCCCATTTAAAGCTAAGGCTATCCTGCTGCCTGTGCCATATATTATCTTTATTGTAGTGCCACTTCTTTATTCATAACATTGTATATCACAAAACTAGTTTTACGAGCACCCTCACCTCATTCCCATGTTGACGTAGTACTGCCAACTGTGTACATTAATTTCTCTACACCCTCGAACCCAACAAATGAATCTGATTTTCTGATAATACATATTGTTACATTTCGGAACATAGACTATGTTACAGGACTATTTATATCAAGTTTGTCATATTTTTTGTCAATATAGCATGGACGTAGAAAATAAAAGAATGAGTAAAAATTTGTTGTTAAACGGACGGGAATGATAACAAAATGCGTAGTTTGTGTTGAAAATGTGTGTTTTTCCGTAGAGTCATTGTACAAGTCAAGTTATAGGCCATTCAGAGATGCGACTGGTTAAAATCAGGTAGATTTTCAGGCATGATGTAACACATATTGTAACTTCTACCTGAAGGCTAGAGAGTTTACATATTCTTGACAAGGGTTACATTTTGTATAAGCAATATTTTTTCATAAAAATAAATATTAAATTACGATAATGTTACATCCTGTTGGTAAGTTTAGTGGTTTTCTTATTTGTTGTAAGGATTGGCTACTTAGTTAGCATGTCTCTTCAACTGTTAATTTAATGGAAGTATGGTATTGTTAGCTGTGATAAACAAAATGTAATATTTGTAGTTAGTCATTAAACCTTAGTAAGAATTGCTATGCTAGCATGTTTATTTATTATTTTCAACCAAGATAACAGCAACATTATTGGTTAAGATGTTAAAAATATGCATTCTTTAAATGATTTAGGGCCGTATCTATAGACCTCTTTTGAATTACAACCAACTGTTCACCAATGCTTTCTCTATGGGGATAGCAGTTGGTTGTCATTCGAAAGAGGTTTATAATATCGGCCCTTAGTGTCTTTGCAAAATAGTTATACTTACTGTAAATATACCTAACCTACAAATTTATTTAAATAGCAGACGTGTGATCTTTGAACAGTTTTCGCAACTGTTGTTTATTACAATATGAACTTTTTTTTTTTACCATTGCAGAGAGTTTCTCGCCTGAAAAAGGGAGATTATGGATTTTGATAGAGAACAGACTTGTCTAAAGTACAGACGTTTTTTTCTTCAGAAAGAAGGTTAAATGATGTGATACAAACAAATAAAGTTTGAGGAGACTGTCAGTAACACAAACTGAAGTAATTGTTTTAGTTGGTAATACCGACCTATTACAAGAAGCATTCAGAGTTATAGTAGTTGTTTGTTTATTCATTATGTTGGTAATTAAAGTATACAAATTTAAATATTTTCATTACACATACTTATTAAGCATTTTAACTGAACTACAAGTATTGTATGCATTTGTTTGCACATGTACACTGGGTGCAACAGTATTCAATACTCAAACTTTTAAGGAGGCAAGAAGAGTCAAAATAAATATATGTTGGAAATCAATAATCCTTTTTGGTGTTATTGAGAATGAAATTGAAACCATTACCGGTACACTTAAATTTAATTTTAATTTTTTACAACAGCTGTTCAAAAGTAGGTTATCCTGCGTCATTATAAAATCCTAAGAAACTTGCAGTTGCTTGTTAAAATATATATCTCTCTGGTAACATTCCTAGAACTATTACTAGGCCTAATAAATCTGTGTGCATTAATAGTGTATCATTGAAAAGAACTCGTGATTTGTTTTCTTAATGTTATTGTTTTGTATCACAGATAACAGTATGTTTTGAATTAAACTCTAAAACAGAATAGCATTTGCTAACTTTTGTGCTTCTCAACTCCGGTGTTAAATGGTTGTGTATATATGTAACATAAATATGCTACTTAATACCGACTTAAAATAAATGCTTGAACCTTAAATATCTGCTTGCACAGTAATATAATACCTGCTTGCAACTTTAATACCTGCTTGCAACTTCAACACCCGCTTGTGACTTCAATATGTGCCTGCGACTTCAATATGTGCCTGCTACTTCAATACTGTATCTGCCTGCAACTTCAATACCTGCCTGCAACTTCAGTATCTGCTCGCAACGTTACGAAGCTTAAATCTACTGAACATTTATAATTCATTTAGGTACATAACTTATTGCATGTTTTCTTAGTTTCCTCTATTGTACCTCATAAGTTTTTTTTTTAAATAAACATATTGTTAGCTGATAAATCACTATACTTTGAAAGTCCAGGAATTTTTGGAGGTATAAGTTTCATGACGATAATACGGAGAACATTTTTTTGATATAAGGGGTAGTTATACACGGTGCCCATTTTGTCTCCCTAATGCCTTATTTAACCTCTTTCAATCTTTAAACATTTCAGGACCAATTTGGCTTTATTTTTGGCCAACATTTTCTCTTTCTCATTCCTAGGTAGAAAACAAGTTACTTAAAACCTACAGATGTTTTGAGTCAGATGCTAATATATGTATTTTTAATTTCATTTACAGATATATGATGGCGTTGATGAGACTGCTCCAGTCATTAAGACTTTATGCGGTGCCCAGTTGCCAGATCCTATATCATCAAGTTCAAATATTGTCTTCGTTAGGTTTGTGATATTTAGTTCATGGCAAGGCTCATGGTTCCTGTTGAATTGGCTGCAGGTTGAAAGACAAGGAATCAGTTCAGTGTTAACTCCAGCTCATTCTGCAGGTATGATCTTAGTTAAAACAGTCATCTATAGTTTTCAGTGTGAAACTGTTCAAATTGCTAAACTGCAGAGAAAACATGTTCACTTCATAAATCATGTACAGTAATTTAGTTTTTGTGAGTGAGAAATTAGATTTCTAATTAAATATTAACAAAGTTTTTTAACTCTATGATTAGTGTGAAAAAGGTCTATTTATAATTGGTAAATGTGGAACTGTTTCCTAATGTACTGAACTTCCATAGTTGACTAATCATTAAGGTAAATTTGTCAATGCAGTAAAGCATGTGATTTTTAAATGTTTGTTGCAATGGGAGTTAACGATTAGAATTTATTGGTTTGTGGACGTACGTTATTGCTCGTGTTTTGTTGACCAAACTTGTATTGAAAGCCAAAGTGACTAAATACGAAAAAACACACCAGAAACACAGAAAACGTAAGAAAAAACAATCCCAGAGGAACTTTGTCAATTTTTTATATATAAATAAATATTTCAGTGAGAATTCTAAAGATTGAATTCAGTCAAGAGTTTGATAACACCCAAACACAAAAGACAGACACAAAGAAAAAAACCGTATTCCCAATATGAGAAAATATGGGGGGGGGGGGGGAACATAAATAGTTGACAGTGCACAACAATTATAAAACAAGAGACAACACAAGTTAAAATCAACGAAAAAATGCACCGTTTCAGGGATTGAGATCTATCCCTGTCTTCAGGCTGAGACACGGCTGGTCCGATGAAGATGAAGTTCACTAGAAAATTGGGGCTTATATAGTCTAGATGGTCTCAAAGTTGTTCGGCCAATAGTAGCAAAGCTTGTGTGATTGGCTGGGCTCTAGGCCAATGAGATTCAAGTACTCTCCTGATTGGTTGAGCACCTTGTAGTGATGTTGGCTGGTGGCAAACATATTCATGGAGAGTCTGGAACAAGAGGCTCTAAGTAACACAGCTACTCCACCCAAAATTTGACTGCGATATGTAGATGACACTTTCCTTGTTTGGCAACACGGACTGGAAAAACTGGCAGAATTCTCAGATTTCCTCAATTCACTCCGGCCATCAATACGGTTCACATACATGAAATAGAATCTAACAATAGCATTCCTTTCTTAGATACCCTTGTCTCCAAAGAAATCCACAGACTTAGAACTAAAGTGTACAGGAAACCGACGCATACCAGTCAATGCCAACATTTCGAATCCAACCATCCGACAAGTACAAAGTCGGGCATTGTTCGCACCCTAGCCAATCGAGCAGAAAAGATCTGCTCAGACAAGAAAACATTAATTGAGGAATAGTGCTACCTAAGAAAAGAATTTATTGGCCAACAAATATCCCAGGTTTATCATTGAGAAGCTGTTAAGAGAATCAAATTCGCCAAAGTGTGAATTCGCTGCAGACAAACCACCTTCTGGAACTTTGATTATTCCGTATGTCCGTGGACTCTCTGAAAAAATAAGAAGGCTGGGCAACAAATACAACCTACAAACAGCATTCCGTTCCAGTTCCACAGTAAAAAACATTCTTACTAACGTAAAACCTACAGAAGATTGACCCGTGAATGCATATACCAAATACCATGCGAATGTGGCTCTTTATACATAGGTGAAACTGGCAGAACATATCCACTTGTGTCAAAGAACACAAGAACAACGCGAAAAATGGTGAAATACAGAAATCCAGAATTGCTGAACTTGCATGGGAAAATAGCCACAAAATTCTCTGGGACTCAGCTAACCCAATAAATCAGGAAAAAGACAGAATTAAAAGGAAAACTAAAGACTCAGCTTACATAGCCACTAACAAAAACGTCATAAGCCAACAGAGCATTGAACTGAAAAATATGTATATATCTTAAAATAAAAAAAGAAACAGTGTTACAAAATAATAATTGAATAAAACAAACACATTTATGTAACTGTCTCGGCAGAACACCAGCCAACATCACTACAAGATGCTCAGCCAATCAGGAGAGTACTTGCCTCTCATTGACCGAGAGCCCAGCCAATCACACAAACTTTGCTACTATTGGCCGAACAACTATGAGACCATCCAGGCTATATAAGCCCCAGTTTTCTAGTGAACTTCATTCGCATATTGGTGTTCGGACTAGCTGTGTGTCAGCCTGAAGACGGGGATAGATCTCAATCCCCGAAACATTGCATTTTTTTTGTTGATTTTAACTTGTGTTGTCTTTTGTTTTTTATTTGTTGTGCACTGCGTAGTATTTATGTATTTTTTCCATTTTTTCTCATATTGGGAATCTGGTTTTTCTTTGTGTCTGTCTTTTGTGTTTGGGTGTTATCAAACTCTTGACTGAATTCAATCTTTAGAATTCTTGCTGGAATAGATACATATACATAAAAAATTGACGAAGTTTCTCTGGGATACTTTTTTTTACGTTTTCTGTGTTTTTTGTGTTTTTTTGTATTTTGTCACATTGCCTTTCAATACAAGTTTGGTCAACAAAACATTAGCAATGGCATATGTCCACAAACCAATAAATTCTAATGGTAAAGTATGTATTTATCAGGGAATAGGGTGTCTGGAGGTTGGCGTTACGAGTGGAACTATCATGGTCGTGATACTTGTACACGAGTGTAAAGGTTGCTGTTATACGTTGGTTAATAAACGTATCTAAGTGTTGTCCGGAACATAGATGGCCTATTTAATAACTTGCACGGTCAATTAACTTTCCTAAACGTGACATGGTGCTGAAACCTAGGACTGAGTGAAATTACAATTGTACATGACGAGGTTCAATGTAACACAAGATGGCAGAGGACACGGGAGTCAGACTCAAGCCTCCCAAACGTCTCGTAATCACGGAACAAGGAATGATAGACATCTAGAAATGTGGCTTCAGCAGTTTGAGTTGTACTCGGTTTCCCATTAATCTAACAAAGAAGAAACCAGCAGTACAAGTTGAAATATTCATGACCATAATAGGACCAATTGCAATGCAGATCTATAATTTGTTTTCGTTAACAGAGAATGATAAGGAAGACATAATTCTTACTCCAATATAACTAACCTATTTTGTATGCATCCAAGATGCTCAGATTTGATTCATATTTTTTCACCCAGAACATTCATAACATAGGAAAGATATATTTTTAACAAACTAGTGCTGGCTGAACACAACCATTTGACTAATTTCTCACAGCGATCATTAACCAAGCCAAAAAGGGTGAATTTATTGACCTGTCCTACATCTTGTTTTGTAAAATAATAGTTGTTGGCATAACATGTGACACAGTGCATGACAAGCTGTTGACAGAAGATAAACTCACCTTCAGCTAGACTGTGAATATATGTAGAGCAACAAAGCTAACTAAACAACATCTATGAAGGCAGACAGTTCAGTAAGTGTTGACATGATTCAAAATGAAGGGGTGGGGGAGAGGACAGTCATGAACAACAGCAGTGGGAAACGCAGCAGCTACTAGTGTATCCCAGTGCTACAGATGTGGAACTAATCATCAAAGAAGTTCGTGTCCAACATTTGGTAAGCAGTGGGGCAAACCAGGGCATTTTGCTAAAGTGTGCAGATCTCAGAAAATAACGACTATCAACACAACACTCAGTCTAAGCCTAACACAATCAATGATGCATAATATGGTGAAAAGGCTGCAGCAAGTACAGGAGATACATTCATCATATCAATATTGTCTAGAAACAATGATGACATGGACTGGATTGAAACCCTAACACTACCCAAAAATCACAGAGTTAAGTTCAAATTTGATACTGGGGCACAGTGTAATGTATTGTTACAAGTTGCGGGCTAGATACGTTTGGGGATGGAGGTCTTTGTTAAATTATAGAAAATAAAGCTAACCTAGTTTATTTACAACTGTAGACACAAAAAAAAATCTATGTCTATAAAGATTTACCACAATAAATATCAAACAGAACAAATAACTACTATTTACATAAAGGAAAAAAAAATACATCTGCATAAGTTCTCTGTATATGGAAAGGTTACTAGTAACTCACAATGGTGGACCCAATGAAATAATACTGAAGAATCTTTCTGGCCTAGAAACACCTTCCTACTACTTGCTGCGGTCCCACTCGCTGGACACCCTCGAACAGTCGTCGCAATCCAATACTTGTCACTATCACTAGAGATCGCATCAGGCACCTGCCAGCCAAAACTCTCTCACTCCTGCTGCAGCTCCCCCTTACGTACCCACCCCTACTTCTCGAATTATCTCGGCAGGTCTCTGTTCTCCAACCTCCTGGAAAGGTGTCGCTTCAAAGTCAAGCACCACCACGAGAGATAAAGAAGGAATAGGAACATTCCAGATCACGATATTTCCCTCGGTTACCCGATATTGGGTGTAGGTGGTCACCACCACACATGGGCGACACAATGTATGCCGAACCTCTTTGTTATTGCCGCTGCTATATCGGCTTACACTGCTCTCCGATTACAGCGGCGTGCAGGTGGTTATCACGGAGTAATACAATCCATGCAGCACCCGAGGAGGTCTTTTAGCGCTGCCGCCACTGTACTGTATTTCGCCGCCCTGCCCGACAGCCACAGCACCAAGAAGTGGGTGGGAAGAGGGGTGTCCTAGCTCCGCCACCACAGTATCGTACTACACCGCCCAGCCAGACAGTCGCAGCTCGCAACACTGCCCCCTCCTCAAGTCTGTTCGTCCCGAGCAGAAATACAACAGACTCTGGTCCATCATAGAGAACCAGTCTGTCAGTATGCACGACCTTGGGTTTTCTTGTCCGAGAGCCCTTGCGAACTATCCGGAAGACCACATCATTTATCTTCTTGACAATCAGGTAAGGGCCTTCCCAGCATTTCTGTAGTTTTGGACAGTATCTCTTCCATCGCTGTGGGTTATACAGCTACACCAGCTGTTCTTCTTGAAATGTCCTTTCAGGTTCCCTCCGATCATACCTCGTTTTCATCCAGTCGCTGTTGACTCTTAAATGTTGCCAAGCGAAGTCATGGACTGTGCCCAATTTGCGACGCAGTTTATCAGCATACACCATCGGTGAAGCAGGCTGCTCTTCTTCTGCTGGCCTCCCAAACAGTAGATCACTTGGAAGACGAAGCTCTCGCCCTAACAGCATCTTCGAAGGTGTTACCCTTGTGGCTTCACATGAGGGTCTCGGAGCGTTTAAGGATGTATTCTACAGTCTGTCATTGACACTAGAGCAGGTGTCACTGGCTGGTGAGCACTATATCAAGCTTGTGAAATTGACTTAAATAGCTATAGATACTCAGCATTCTTGAAGTCTGCAAATTTAAGTCTGATCTTCCATCACTGCCACTTACGAAAGGCTCAGCCCATCACCATACTTTTAGAGAGTTTTTGCAAGTGCAGCAGTGGTTGGCCAATCACCTGCCACCTGAAAACTGGGTGTGAATAATAGGTAATGAGGGAGTACTTGAAGCCCAATGAACCAGATGCTGTTGCTGAAGAGGTTTTCTCGGGTATCTCGCGTTTCCCCTACCTTTTATTTTGGTGTTGCTCCTTACACACCTCATGTTACCTTTCACCAAAGCTAAAGACCTCGATGTAGAGCGCTGACCAAGAAATCTTTCACTCACTCAATCTGTAGCTCATGGATCAATCTTGTTGGTTTATATATATATATATATATATATATATATATATATATATATATATATAATAAACACACATGCACATGCACACACTCATATGTACATGTGCCCCCCCCTCACCTTCACACACACTTGCACGCACTTAGATGCGAGGCTAGTTGTGATGAATGATGCAGGTGTTGAAAAGTTGGAATGAAATGCACTTCAGTTTGCAGAAACTCTCAGGGAACTAGTACAAAATATAATTCTACCAGAAGGTGAAGTTCTAGATAAAAATTTTGTGCCAGAAGAAGATAAATTTTGAACTATAATCTCCTCTTAAGGAGAATAGTTTTTATACTCTCCTGTTTTCTGAGCCCTGCACCAGCGCTACAACTCCCATCTTCAAAGCCAACAATACTCGTGCTACGGACTTCAGATGGAATCATTGGGCATAAAAGCCCTTTTCATAAGCTTTCTAGCCTGCTACATTATTTTTGCCATTATAGTGTCTTCATTCTCCCTGCACTCATCATTATAGTGAGTGTTTGTTCAGTATAACTTTTAGTGTCATACTTTTTCTATGTCTTTCAGTGTCAATGTTTTGTTTTTATAGTGTAAAGTTAGTGTGTTCACCACTTGCTGTGCTGCATGCCAACAAACATCTGATTATATTATGCTACATGTTTATCCTGAGAATCTCAACATTTTAAACATAGAAGCTTTTCTACATTTTACTTTATTCACAGAGAGGTTTTTGTGAACTTATTTTTGGACGATACAGTCTTTCCACTGTCTCCTGCAGGTATGTGGCTCTTTAACAATTCTACAGAAGGTTTTAAAATTGTGAATAAAAATGCATTTATGTATAGGTATGTGTATACGTAAACATTAGTATCTGAACATTATTATGTTTTATGTATTGATTGCCAAGCCTTTGACTGTACAGTGCGATGGAAAATCACCTATAAACAACTTTAAAAAATAGGTTTATTTACCTGCCTCGAATCTGCGAAATTATTAATAACTCCCAAAAAAAACTTATTTGCAGGAATTTTTTTTCTTTAATTTAGTATATCTGTATTTTGCTAGGATCAGTGGGACGGATGTTTTTCCAAAAAAAAAAAAAAAAAAAAAAAAAAAAAAAAAAAAAAAAAAAAAAAAAAAAAAAAAAAAAAAAAAAAAAAAAAAAAAAAAAAAAAAAAAAAAAAAAAAAAAAAAAAAAAAAAATTGGCAATTATCTTTCAATGGGTCCCCCACCCCCTAGCTCATGGTGGACTTATAGTATTCTGTAGAGTAGGCACGAATGAATAGTTGTGCCAAGTTTCAAAACTCCAGGATTTTCCGTTTTGGCCATATATTACTTTTCTTGCAATTTTTGGCAAAGATTTTTTTCCTTAGTTCAGTTGTTGAGACTTCACAGCGAAAGTTTTCTATGAGTCACACTTTTTTTTTCAGGCTGTGGAGGAACTGTAACATTCCCACAAGACTTAAATTTCACCTCATATAACATAACTAGTCCCGGCTACCCCACAGCATATGTGAACAACTTGAACTGTGAATGGATAGTAGAGGCACCTCCTGGTTACCACCTATCATTGAAATTTAACCAAATGAGTCTTGAAGAGTATATGAACTGCATGATGGACTATGTGCAAGTGTTCAAAGGTAAGAATAATACAAATGTGTAAAAATATTGCCTACACAATGTCTTTACTGTTATGGTTAAATTCTTCAAACCTTTACATTTACAGATAACAATACTTTCATTTGGTTTTGGTAGACTATTTAATCTTTTATCCGTGTAGGCTGCTTTCTTGAATGAGTAATATACTGGTATGTGTGTTAAATGTATGTGCACTTTTACTTTTACACACGGCCATGCCTACAGCAGGTTGTGAGGTATGGAGGCTGCCTGGCGTAGCAAATTTTGTCTCTCACTTCATCCCCCCCCACCCCCCCGGCTCCTTAGTTTATTTTTCCATGTTTGCATTTCAGAATGACATTGATTTGTTGGTAATAGAGAAAGGTGTAGACGAAGAGGATTGCACCTAAAGTGTCAAGCCAGATCATATACTTTTTCAATTAGCCCCCTTCCTCTTGCCTGCCTCCCTCCCGTTCATACAGATTAAAGGGTGCGCATACGTGCTTCTACATTATATATATATATATATATAT
>PNEQ01003496.1:6924-19984 GCA_003012365.1 Medauroidea extradentata | reverse complement strand
TCATCCCTTAATATCAAATGGTTCCCGTCAAATTCAATAAAAACCATACTTGCAACCCCATCTTCACAGGGGTTTCCTGCCCTTAGGAGTGGTTTCCAGGCATTCGTTGCCAGACATTTTCTAACTGTTATTTTGCAAGGAACATCCTGTCACAGTTTGTCGCAGAGCTGATGACTCACCCTGTATATATATATATGTGATGTTGATTGAATCAGGCTTTACATTTAGGTTTATAGCGATTTATCTGAGGGCGAATTCAATTTTCTTTTGTAACAAAATTAATTAAGTATTCAGTATAATTGTTTTCACATTGTTTGAATAGTTTTAAAAACATTTATATTCTCAATCATTTATTGCGGCCGTATTTTCCAGCATCATGTTGTTTAATAGCTAGATTAATAAGTAATGAATTTTAATTCAGTAGGTTCTAGTACTGTTTTTTTCTCCCAATAAAGTAGCACACTTTTACCTGCTTAAAATGTTATTTGTTGGTGTCTTTTAAAGCATCTGCCAACATACAAATATTATCTTCTTAAACCAACTAAGCAGACTAATAAAAGTATCACTACATATAATGTTCAGAATTGTACTAGAACCCTTGAACTTCGGTAATCAAGGATCACTTTTGTTCAAGCTATTAAGAAGTTGTAAGGACCAAATGTACCAATACTGAAATAAGTTAAAACTTGTTCCTTTTAGTAGTACAAACTAAAGAACAGTGAATGATTTGCAAAAAATGATAAGTGAAATAGAACTACTTCCTATTTAAATAAGCCCTTGTTTCTGTACCTTGTAAAATTATTTATTAACACTCGTGTTTTTCATGTGAATTATCAATGGTGGCTAACTACAGGTATGATGTGTAATGCTCAAATCACCTTAGCATGTTAAAAACAGTGACTTTCAGTAGCCAATAGAAATAACATTCTGTATAATTATTTTAATGACAAGAGAATTTGTCTACCCTTAGCATAAAGACAATAATCTTTGACTGATTAACTGGCCAGTTTGTTCATTTGTGTTTTGATTTGGTTTTTAGGTGAGGAGGGAAGACCAACGTGGACCAGCCTTGGTCGCTATTGCTTGCCAAATGCGACGTCGGAACATACCCTGATTTCCACTTCGCTCATGAAGGTTTTGTTCCGCTCAGATTCTTCAAGAACTTATGCAGGGTTCTCTGCCACAGTAAACTTAGGTATCCTTTTCATGTTTCTTTTGGAATGTTCACTATATGGTAACCTTCACAAAGTAAGCTATACATATTTTGAAATAAAATTAGTTCTTGGTTTTGTGTGATTAAATTGTCTGCTTTGTGGCATTACCGTGGCATGCAGTATTCATAACACAACATAAATAATTTTATTAAAGTTAATTGTAAACGCTGCTGAATGCTGTTTGGAGGAAATCAGAATTCAGTAATTAGTAAAATATAAAAATTTTCTCACAATGGTAATGGTGAATTAATACAGTGGAACCATATTAATACAAACCCTGTTCTTACGAAGTTCTCATTGATACAAAGTGGTATTCGGTCCCCTTGGAATGAGATGTGTTGCCTACCCCTTCAGGGGCTTCAGTTTAACGTTACATTAATGCTCAATTCAGCATCACAGTTCACAAAAACAAAGGACGCGTGTTAATGTGCTTATCACCTGAGAGGGTCATATTACCTTTACCACAGAACAAACCAGTTAGTCCATAGACTCAATTTATTTGCGTTATGAAAATATCCCAACACCTTCGAGAACAAGACCACAAAAGTTAACTGCCTCATATAATTACATAATCATAATATACCATAAAGGAAATAACTCGTTACAGTGATACACAGACATATAAAGCGCATACGCCGACAGGCCCGACGCACATTGATAATACTGAGAAAGTTGAACATCCTTATACTACTTTACAACAACTTGGTACAAATTCGTAGACCATCTTAATAAGCAATTTGTTTGTTTGTTTATCGGTTCAGTTCAATCAGTTCCAAAAGTCTACGCAGGTCTTACTTTTCGCCACTAAGCGAACCAGAGTTTGAGTTTTTTCACAGTCCAATTAAGTCTTAAAACACTCGAGTCACTGTAGCAAAAGTGAACCCAGTCCTTATTCATCAAAAACTTGATGAACCGGGTTATATATAACTTTCCCTCAAGCTTTTAAGAGGGGAGCTCTTCAATGTCCCCTAGCGTAATGCTTTAGGCACGACTAGTTGACAGCACAGTAATGATTGCCGATACTCTGTTTATCCACTTGAAGTAGCTGAATTAACTAGAATCGGGAGGAGCAGGATGTGGCTCTCTCTTGAAGTCAATAAAACCCACCAGCCGACCAATGTAGGCTAATGTCAGTGGAACCTTTGACGAGTCAAGGGCGTGTCCCGTTTGACTGCTGCCTTTCAACACGTCTGGAGCTGAATAATACATAAGTACAGTACATACCAGATGCCGTGTACTCCTCAGTGAACACCACACAGAATGGAATTAAGCTTCCGTGCATGAACCACAGCTAAACCAGGGTCCACCATCAGAGTTTTTCACGCAAACCTCAATAAAAGGGCGTACTGGAGCGCCTGTAAACAAGCGGTTGTGATTTCGCTGGGACACCTTACGCAGTACCGAACCACTTTGCTTCATCCAAATCTGCTCTCAATCAACCTTCCTACCTTGCTCCCACCGCTCGAATGCCGTACCTCTTCCCCTCGGCTACCTCGTAATCCCCCCACTAAATCCCGAGCGCATCCGAACAAAGTCAACCTTCAACAATTGCACGCCACCAACCCACCCTCCCTGTCGACCCTACCCAAGGCCTCTAAGGCCACAACTCCGCCCCTCCCCCTCTTAAATATCCTGGGGGGTTAGCAAACAAAGGACCACATCAGATGATTTTTTTTTAAGTAACTGGCATGAGCCTTCTTGGTATCTCTTTTGCCACCCTGATGTTCCAACTCTAAGGTACACGGCCCCAGCTTCTTCACAACTTGCATGGGCCATCATATTGGGGTGACAACTTAGAGTACACTTTGTGACTCAGATCAGACCATTTATACAATTTACACAAAACCACATCTCCCACCTCATAAGAATGATCCCGCCTGCCTACATTGTACCTCTGAGACACAACTCTTTGCGCTTCCTCTAAACGTTCCTTCACTCGTCTGCCTAATGCTCCCCTTTCCCTTTCAAGCTATCATCTATCGTACCCATACCCCACATGTTCAACAAGGGATGTCTGCATCGCCTTCCCATAAATACTTCACTAGGGACTTCCCCCGTGCTCTCATGCCTGGCATCATTCATGCCTACATTAATCCACTTGATCTCCTAATCCCAGGTATCATGATGCAGATTACAAAATATCCCCAAGGGGATCTTGATATTGCGATTAACTCGTTTGATCATATTACCCTGCGGATGATAGGGCTACTACAGGAATGCTTAATGCCCCATTGAAAACACATATTCCTGAATTCTGATGACTTGAAAGGGGGGGCATTGTTAGAGACCAATTCTATGATTTGCCACACTCAGTCTTCTAAAGCGGAAATTAAGAAGATTGATTTTAAATTCCTTACCGGGAGCAGGAACACAAATTTCTAAAAAATGTAATACTACCAGGATGGCTGCCTTCCCTTTCTTGGTTCGAATCAAGGGGCCGAACACATTCACATGGACCTTGACCCAAGTGTAGCATATTTACCCACCTTAGCATTACGGCCTGGTTTGAATTTTTGACATTGGTCAAATCCCTTAACATATTCGTACACCTCCTTCCTCCATCCTTCCCAATAAAACTCCTTTCCCACTTGTTATTGCGTTTTGTACATGCCCAAATGCACCCCAAAGCCGGTATCACGAAAATACGTGATCATTCTTCGTACTCCAGTTGGAGCAAATACCCTTTCCTTCTGCCGTGGTTTACTTTTCTGTCGGCAAATAAGACCATTTCTTACCACATACGGCAAGTTTAATCCCACTTGCAACTGTTGTCTGATTTCCTGACATTCAGGGTCCATTGCCTGATGTTTTTCTATGGTAAGAAAAGACTCAGGACAACTAAGTAAACTGGCCACTACCTCCGATTCATCTGTCTCCTCTCAAAAGAGGTCCCCGTCCTGCATCCTTGACAAGATGTCCGCCACTATGTCCGCCTTACCGCTCACGTGGTGTACCTTAAATCGGAACCAAACACAGCCGTAACACCCATCTCCCCAATTTTCCCAGTTGTTGGGGGTAATTTAGTATCCAGCATAAGGCGTGATTATCCGTATATAGATCGAACTCCCCTCATCAAGGTAATGTTTAAATCGTTCCATGCTGAACCTATCAGGCAAGACATTCCTTAAGTTCTCTTCGCATCTGGTGAGCACCATACTGGTATAGCACACCGTTCCTAAATCGTCATCGTCTTCACGCTTTTGGCTCAACACAGCTCTTAGTGCTTTAGACGATGCATCCACGTGCAGACTAAACCTCTTTTTAAAATTGGGCAGCTGCAAGACTAGTTCACAGTACAACTTCATTTTAAGTTCCTTGAAAGTATGTCGCTGTTCTAATCGCCATTCAAAAACTGCATCTTTTTTTCTCAACCTATTTAAATGCTCCGCTGGAGGGGTACATCGGGGAGTTTGTCGCAGCATACCTCGACGACGTCATCGTCTGGTCCCGGACATGGGAGGACCATGTACGCCACCTGAGTTTAGTGTTAGAACAACTGGCAGTGCACCAACTTGTCGTATCCCCCCAGAAGTGCCATATCGGTAGAACCTCCGTCGACTTCCTGGGGCATGTGATCCGGCCGGATGGTAACTACGCCCATCCCGAACACCTGGACAAAATTGCCAACAGCATATTTCCGACGATCAGGAAACAAATGCAACGGTTCATTGGATTAACGAACTGGTTGAGGAACTACATACTGCACTTCGCCACAATCGCTGCCCCTCTCACAGACTTGTTGTCTGTAAAAAGAAAATATGCCTGGAACGAATGAGCCCAGAAGGCATTTGAAGAGTTGAAATCGCAGTTCACCCAGTGTCGTGCTTTGTCTCGCATCAACCCTGAGAAGTGCCTATACGTCCAGACCGATGCCAGCACAGAATGTGCCGGCGCCGTCCTATACCAGCTAGCTGACGACGGGTCATGACTCTTTATCAACTACAGTAGTTCCAAGTTTGGAGAAGCAGAACGTCGCTATCACAGCAATGAGCGAGAGTGCCTGGCGGTAGTTTGGGCTCTTTGTAAATACCGCCCTCACCTAGAAGGAAGACAGTTCATGTTACGGACGGACAAGTGACTGACGTGGCTGGACACGATGCAGGGAAGGAGGGATAAACTCATTGGCTGGGCACTGTTGCTACAGTCGTTTGATTTTACGACTGAGCATGTTAGCGGTGTTGACAATGAACTCCCCGATCACTTGTCACGGGATCCAAACTCATCTTAAACCATCATGGACGACCACGTCGTGGCAGTGATGTTTCCTCCTGAGTGCCCCTCAACTCAGCAGAGGAAAGTCAAAACAAAGGAACACGCCTCACTGCAGGCTATCACGCATTCGTTCAGTCAGACTGACTACCTGGTCTGCTGTGAATAATCATGTCCTCAACACACAAAAAACATCTCCAACGTCTTTGCGCTTAATAGTCAAGTGCGCCGAGAGTAATGTGGAGCGTGTTCGAGTAAGGGATCAAGTGATAGAAACGAGGCCGCCAGGTGTGGAGACGTTATGGAAAGTGTTTGTAGCCCCCGAGGCGAGAGAGATAGTCTTGAACTTCGCGCACAGTGATACACTAGCAGGGCATCCTGGGGTAGATCAGACAGTGTGGAATGTAATGCAATATTTCCACTGGCCTGGACTCAGAGTGGATGTGCAGGATTATGTACGAGGCTGCCAGGACTGCCAGCGGAAAAAGGCATGGAGAGCAGATGGGACTGAACAACAATCCCCCCACCTTCCCACTACTCCCTACGAAGCTGTAGCATTGGACTTTATGGGACTGTATCCACTAACGAACCACCGTAGTCAAGACAATTACAAAAGTGCTCCAGAAGGAATTTTTTACACGATGGGGGTACCCCCGAACACTACTAACGGACAATGGTTCACAGTTTCTCAGTAGGCAGTGGAGGAGTTGGTGCCGCGAACTACAAGTGGAGCACCATACAACACTGGTATACCACCCTCGTGCTAATCCATCAAAAAGGCGTGACCAGGAGCTGAAGGTCCAACTCCGCTTGCGTGTTGGAGAAGATCACTCACAATGGGACCAGCATCTGGGTGAGGCTTTTTTCTGCCTCAGACGTCGGGTGAACGCCGCCACAGGGCAGGCACCGGCAACCCTCAAGCAGGGGCGCAACCTACAGCTTCCCGGAGAACCCAGGCCCGAGGTCCCTCAGGATGCAGAGCGCCGAGACGCTGAACTCACTGCTGCCCGCCAACACCAAGAGGCGTATGTGCGAAAAATTCTGCCAGTGTCGGAAAACCCATCTGCACCCCTGGAGGTACGGATGCTGGTATATGCTTGGAACCATCCATTGTCGGCCGGCACACAAAACTTCTGTGCAGGACTAGCATCTCGCTAAACAGGACCCCACACAGTGCGAAAACACTGAGGACAACATGTCTACTTGGTCCGAGATGGGGACAGGCGCCTCCAAAAGATCCATCGAGATGAACTAAGGGTGGTTCCTATTGTGCCGGCTGATGAGGAAACAGATACAGAAGGTGTGACACAGACCCCCCCGGAGGAAACATTACACTCACAAACTGAGACACCACTCCAAGAGGAAAGTGAAAAACACTCGCAAAGCAGATTTGACAAGACTCCGGGACTGATGTTACTTCTCCCGTCGACGCCTGGTGTTATAACACCGCCGCAGGAAGCCGAACCAATAGTGACCATGCCTGATGAGAATGAGCCGAGACTCCAACCCATCGTCCGGGAAGTGTGGGAACTGGATGCGCCACTGGAGAGTACGACTTTTACCATACACATCGAGGAACCAGCAGAGTTGCCTCAATGCCAACAACGACGCCGACACAGCAGGCGACCCTAGTACACTCGTCCGAGCCTAGCACAAATGGCCAGCAGAAAGAAGGGGTCAACCCCGAACCGAGGAACGAATGGAAATGCAGATGCCGAGCACCTGCCTGGTTTTGTACTCGTGTTCGCCGCTTTCCAGAGTGGGGCGTGGCTGGTGGCCCTCAATCATTGGTGCCTACGGTACAGACGTCAGTGGCAGAACGTCAGGACGGAAAGGCCACAACATCCCAGGACATGCTGGTGTTACCGACGGCTGGCACCCCAATGTCTACTACCTCGATTCATACCAACAGATACCGGAGGGAGCCCTACAATCTACGACCTCACCCACAACAGAAACAGCAGACCTGCGGTGCACCACTCGACGACTCAGGAGATGAAGCCGGAGACTTCGACCAACAGCAGACCCTACTGTTCAGTCGTCGGGGGTGACACCGGCAGCAAAGTACGTAGTGAATGCACATACCTGCTGTGACCAGTCGTCTTCAGGAGTGGGGCGTATGTCGTCGTACTAGACCACAGGCCAGGTGGAGTTGCGCCTGGTCGCGGCAGGTGTTCGCAGAGTGTGTCAGTGGCAGGTGTGCGCTGGTTGGTAATGGCAGATGTGCGGTACTTGAGTGTGTGTGGCATATCAGTGACGGCGGCAGGGCGTGTGTGAACTTGACACTGACGTGCAACACCTACCATCTCGGCCGCCACATGGCCATCTGCCAGTGCAGGACACATGGCTTTGCTGCCCCCTCCTTCTACCAGGGCATAAAGAAGGAGTCTGGAAGCAGTGGCCACGACGGATGGAACGAGAGAGACGTAATGCACTTCGGGACTCTGATTCGTCCAGCGAGAAATGTAACGCGAGTGTGCAACTATCCGGCCCAGTGTTTTACTTTGTTTCGCCATTTGGAACTGGCTCACTTAAGGCCCTAGGGTATGGGGGTGTGGACCGCCCCATAAGTGTCCATATAAAGTGTAGTTTTTTCCAGATCCTCCCTGCTTTTCCCGATCTGCAGATGTTTCGACTCGCCAGGTGAGAGAGGGGCATGCCGGCACGAACAGACCATGACCCATCGAGCCTTGTGTTCCCGGCTACACGCTTAACTGGGTGGCGCATAGAACATTCCGATGCAGCTCCGTTTCTACCTCACTCTCACAGGACACGGCGTCATAATTTAAAAATTTTTAGTACAGTTGTAATAGAAACATTTTAATAACTTTAAGAAATACGTTTTCAGTAGTAGCCTTGGTAAATATACTTTTCAGTCTGGCTCTCAATATATTTCTCACTCTCTGTCATATTTATGTAATATGTGTGGGTATTACCATGGAGCAGGTGAGGAGCCAAAGTTAAACTGGCAAAAAGTATTTAGCTGCATTTGTAGTGTGTGTACGTATGTTCTTCGAATTTAAGTAGGTCCACCAAATAATTAGTGACCAATTTTTTTTTTTTTTACTTTTCAGAATGTGGGGGATTACTCTCCGGGCCTTCAGGTTTCATAAATGCCTACAATATGTCTAAATTTGCTCGGCATACATCAGCCTGGACAGTATTTGAATGTGAGTGGATTGTGACTGTGCGACCAGGCAGAACTATACAAGTCACTTTTGAGGTTATTAACATTCAAGTGTCGGATACAAATATCTGTCAAGATGGTTATGTAATGGTATGTATCATAATTGTTTAAGACATAAACAGTTTTGGTGTTATTTATTTTCTCATTTTAATTTCTTTGAACACAATGTAATTATACTTATTTATTAAGTGGTATGCACGTAAACCAACTTGACAGAATTGCTGCAATTCATTTGAACAAAGTGAGTCAGCAGAAACGTAATTACATGGTAGTAAATATTGCCTGTGTTGATTTGGGGAACTTCAAATGCTGTATAAAATCTTTTTTCAAAATTGTTGTGATAATCATTCATGAGAATTGTGATTCATATAGAGTTTTATTTAATCAGTAAGTTTTTTTAATTATTGCTGCCCCAATAGTACTAAAAAGAAAGAAGAGGTTACCTAACTGTGTAAGTTATATGTGTAAGATAATACTTCTTATATTAATGAAATTTGCATTTAAAATACGTATTAAACAGAAGACCTTACTGAAAAATGTAGCACCAATCTCTTCTTTGGACTCCCTTGGCAAAAATAACTATTGTTAGTGGAACCAGACCGTCCTGGAAGTAAGAGACTTTGTAAAAGTGTTAAGACTTGTTTGAATTGCTAAAAATTGTCAATTTAATATTACTACAGCAAATAGGGTCATTTGTTTTTAAAGGTTCATTTGTTTTTAAACTAAGGTAGAGAAATTACAACACCTCCAAATCATTGTATATCAAAACTGTTTAAAAAGAGAGATGTACATAAGTGGCTGTAATATAGCTGTATTATGTCAAAACATCATTACAGTTTACCACAGGTTTATTAATTTTTTTAAATAAATTAAATCAAATTCACAGGTTACACAGTGTTTAGTAGCTTTAACAATTAATGATGGTACAGTACAACATTTTGGTACAGAAATAAGACATTTGGATGCTATACGTGATATTTCCAACATCCTCTGCCACTCATTGCGGTGACAACCATTGCACTTCAGTCCTCCTTACAGGTGTTTGTCCAGAAATAATAGTTGGAATTCCAAAATTTTCACCCGGTTTATTTCAATTACCTCTACATTAGCGAGGTCTTACAAATTTTTAGTTCTACCATGGTGAATCTGGTTTACTGGAAAAGTCAGTATCAAAACATAGCACAAGTTCACAATGATTTAAAGTTTGAAAGGAAAAGCAGAAAGCATTGTAGCTTTATATGCGGCGTTTATTTAAAAGAGAAACTTGCCCCTAATGGTCTATGCATACAAGCAGAACATTTTTTGGAGAAAATGTCCGAAAAAATATTACAGAAGAAAAGGCATTGGTCCTGCCAGTACATGTTACATCGGCACTCCCGATACAGGAGTCTCAACACAACAGGTCCCTATTTACCCTAAAAGTTCCTTTTTTTTTAGCTTGGTCCCTAAAATTCCCATTTTTGCTCACATTGTCCCTAATATATAAATTTTTATTTAGTTAATTTTAAATTATCAGATTTGAATTAATTCAAGTTTTTCAGATAAATATGTATAAAATAGTGAAAGAAAATTTTGTTACCTAGTTATGACAGTAAGCGTTTCCCACATTCTATTACAAGTTTTTTATCTTAAAATTAATTACAAATATTTGTGGCTTTTGTGATTCAGTCATGTCACTACATTAATGTCTTTCAATGTTTTGGCTGTTGTTGCACGTGCCATCCTCAGTTAGTCTGTCGACCAATTTATGATGAAGGTAGCAATTTTTTTTTTACGCTCAAACTTTCACGTAGTAATGTGCTCTGTTTCCAAAATATTTTCTTTTTTTTTTTCTTTTTTCCCTAATGCTCAGCGTAGTTCAAGTGCATACTGGAAATCTTCACCTACAATATTTTTCACAAAATGTTGACTTCTGTTTATCTGGCCTGTTGGTTGAGAAATTTTTTTTTGTCCCAATAATGGACTATAAATTTTTTACTTTGGTCCCTTATTTGGTACCTATTATAAACTTGCATGATCCCTAAGTCCCTGATATTTTTGCTTGAAGTTGTTGAGGCCATTTGTCCCTATACTATTTCACAACTTTGTGTTAAAGCCCCACGACACTACTGTCGACATCTACATCTTATTCTTCTGAAGTCATAATAAATTTGGGCCGCTGCGCCGTGACATGACCATCCGGTTCGGTATCTAGGTTTGTTTTTCAAATAAACTGTATCACAAAAATATGTGCAACAGCCCTGCTACACGACCTTCTGCTGCGGTGTCTCGTTTTATTCCTACATTATTATAAAATTTGGTTACCACTGCGACACAACCATCTTCACCGGTGTATACTTATTATAAAATTGGGCTACCACCTCGCGGCACAACCGTACTTGCTAGCGTGTTCTAAGACGGTGGAGGCAATACTCCTAAAAGGGGTCACACGCATCATCACAGGCCGTGCTCTCATTGGCTGTGCTAATGTCATGTGATTGCAATACCACAGGCCTCTTTAAAGCCTTAATGAAAATATACTGCACAGCAACCATGAAACAATGCAAAACGTAACTGGAAAAAACCAGAACGCAAGACAAAGCAATGATAGCTCCGCACAAGACTGACTAGCCATAATATTATTGATTACACCAAACTGAATTCTCGTGACTTTGTTTTCTCCCTTCCCTTTCTGAAACCGAAACCACTAAAGGAAAATATTACTTATCTAGAATGTTACCAAAATGCATATAAATTCCAGTAAATGTCGTAACTTTCATAACAAAATTCAAATTAAAACTAATCTTGCAATGCCACAATGGTATTTAGTAAGACATCCAAAAAATAATTTTAAGTTTTTAAATTAGAAGCCAATGACTGCAACCAGTTTAATATAAATCTCAACATATTTGCATGCTTGAAAAAATTATTTGGTCCCTTATATGGCTTTCATCCAACATATACCTAAGACAAATATATTTACTGCAGAAGCACTCACTTCTTTCCCAGCGTACCGATTATAGCCATATTCCTTCCCAACTCTTGTTCTTAACTTCCCTGCGCAACACTGTAGACTTGGAACTTCCTTATTTTGAACTTTAGATATTGTTTATGATCTTCAAGAAAGGGAAAGTTGAGTGATTACATGACAAAAATATAACAGAAAATGAAAATAAACAAAATATGATACGCATATAAATAGAATAAATGTACATAACTACGAAAAGATGTATTGTCTCTGGTGGTGCTATCATTGCGCCCATCCCTTGTTGATGCTACATTGTGCCAGAACTTTTTGATACTATCATTGTGCACATTCCTTGTTCCTTGGTGGTGCTATCATTGCGTATTGTACTGTCCCGTGTCAAGAAACTTTCAAAGACTCTACCATTGTGCCCATCCCTTAACCATTCAGCAGCTAATCAAACAGAAAATGCAGAGTGGGTAGCCATTGACTGTATGGCAACACCTCACTTTTCTTTTTCTATATACAGATGCCATTTTAGACACAATCTCTTTCACTTACATTTTCTAAACTCTAATTCAAGTAGTCTTACCTGACTACTGTCCACAAGTTCTTTGCTGTCACACTCCAAATTTTTTGCTGGCCTCCCCCAATTGTTCTGCACAAAGTGTCTGTTCCTGGTTTTTATTGTTGTAACAGTCGTCTTCATTTATTGCCTCCATGGACACCCCTTACCACTCCACTCAAAAACTTGTGGACCATACATACTTTCATCTTCCAACTTCAAGAACTTAACTTGGACTGGCATAGAAAGTTCTTCCAGCAACCAGAGGAAGATTAAAGTTCTCTTATCTAGAATACTTTGAATATTTACAAGTCCTCTGTATTGACAGGCCTCCAGACACCCTTGATCATTCATTATCAAAAGGTACCACAGCATCACTAAAGAATCACATAGTATCATCTTACTTGTCGTTTCACTAGTAATGACAAACAAGGTCAAATGCCTAAAGTAGGGCATGGGGGAAAGGGTAGCAGCAAGAAGAGCATCTACAAGAAGGGCATCTACAATGCCAGTATCAATTGGACCATTTAAAATTAACATCAAGTTCTTATGCTAGGTGCTGCACAACTGTGTCTCTTATGCACTTGAAATCAGAGGAATTTTTTTGTAATGCATGGCATGCTAGTCAATTATTCGTCTTCAAATACCTTCATATTTAGACAGCGCCAAACTTTTACGACACACAAGGGTGGTCACCCCTATGATTTTCATAATGCTGAAAGGCTTGAATGAGTATTTACTAGGGGATGACAGATCCCGATACCATAAAACAATGTTCTGGGTTTTGTCCATTTATCTCAATTTTTTTTTCTTTTCTCCCCAGAAAAAAACAGTTTCAATTTCAATTTTCAAGGGCTTATTGCTCCCTTCATACTCCATTTTTACTATATGTGTTCTACATGTTTTCTACATAATTTTTCATAGTGTTTCTTTTGTATTGC
>PNEQ01003495.1:35480-55129 GCA_003012365.1 Medauroidea extradentata | reverse complement strand
ACCTTGCGGGACTCCTGTTTTTATGGTTTGCCAGCTAGATGTTACCTCTCTATTTTCATTTACTATTGCAACTATTTGAGATCTGCTTTGTAGATAAGATTTAAAAAGATTATGAGTAACGCCTCTAACTCCAATTCTATTAAGTTTATGTAATAATATGTCGTGGTTCACCAGATCGAAAGCTTTCGATAGATCACAACAAATTCCATAGGCATACTGATCCTTATCAAGAAGCTCTGTTATAGTTTTTGTTAATTGAAAAACTGTGGTGATGGTCGACTTTCCTTTTTGTAATCCACTCTGCTCTTTGCAAATTAATTTATTTATCTCTAAAAAATGAGACAACCTGTTATGCATTAACCTTTCAAGTATTTTCGAAAAGACTGGGAGTAAACTAATTGGCCTATAGTTTTCTATTTTATTTTTGTCTCCTTTTTTATGGATCGGAAGTATTTTAGCCATTTTCATTCTGTCAGGAAAAACTCCTTGTCTGAATGACCGGTTTATAATAAACTTTAAAGGTTTCAGTATATTCTTATAGCAAGATTTAATAATTACATTGGATAAACCATGTATATCTTGTGATATTTTGTTTTTAAGGTTAAGGATAGTTCTTTCTATTTCTTTTTCATTTGTTGCAGGAAATACAATTTGCTTGTTACTTTGTGTTATATTTTTATTTATTTCATTAAATTGTATAGGTTTTGGATTAGGATTTAATTTTTCACTTACATTTAAATAGTGGAAATTAAAAACTACTGTAGACCTAATTATTATTACTAAAAATAACCATAAAAGAATGTAAATAACCCTAGATCCTTCACTGCAGTACGAACGCCAACGAAACCCACAACATGCAAGTTGCCAATTTATCCTGCTTTCTAATATATTTATTAAAATTTTTCTGCTCATTTTAAACACGGGAGGCAAAACACACTCTTTTCCCCTTCCCCCTTGCAAACAGTTTATACCATAGACTAAGAAGGAAAATAAAGTAGTCTTTATGGTAAAATAAATACATCGTTCACGGATCATTCAACTACTTATGAAATAAACGCACAACGTTGTTCCTATGCCCTTTACACGCTGCAATATTATTTTATTTTTATTTCAGGCTTTCATATTTCATGAATCAGACATGCAAGGATTTATTTATGCAGAATGTACTAAAGTTTTTAATTTGGTTTTTTGCTGTGTATTATGTCCAATCTTACTATGTATTTTCTGATGTATTCAACCTGCCATTTCAATATTCCAGAGTAAATGCATGCAGAAAGGTCCCTACTCGAGCTTTGCTCCATGGGATCAAATTTAGTTGAGTATCTGTGATAATTGTGTATAATATGTCTTGTCAATAAATCAAATCAAATCGAATTATATTATATATTTTAGTAAAAATAGTCGCACAGCAGCATTTTCGAAAAGTACTTTTCTGATAGCATTTTCCTTAAGCACCGTAGTATGTTTACATTTGATGTAACTTTGTGATGTACTCTATGGTTGTTATTAACGTCTGCTAAAGAATGGAATTTTGTTTGACGTATGTTGTTCTGAAGAAAAATTAATTTGTAGTTATGTAGTATACGTGTTTGGAGTTTAATTTCTAAGTGATATTTTGTAGGCGTTGAAGGTAAATTTTTTTTATATTTAATGTGAATAATAAGTAATAATAGTGTAACTATAGCTATCGCATGTTCTGGATAGGCCTATGTGCATATTTTCAATAGCCTAATTTTCAATTGTGAAAACATAATTGTATTAGATTATCAGCGTTGTTAATATGTATTAAATTTTCATTATTAGTATGATTTTAAATCGTGATTTATCATTTACTTAGATTAATTTTGAAGTTGCATTGGTCAGTAGCTTTGGTGTCCTTGTACCATATTGAAACACGATTATTGCATTCTGACATTATCCATATCCTAAACTGTGATACCGGCGATGTGAAATATAAATAAATAAGTTTATGTTGGTGTGTTAAGTTTATTGCATTCATTAAGTCAGTTACATCCTTTTTGTGTACATTTTTGTGTGAAGGTATAGTACCATTCGTGTTTTAATATTTTGTAATAAAATGAATAAGGGAATCACCTAAATAGAAAAAATAGTATTTTTATGTACATATTTATTTGATACTCTTATAAAGCACAAGTGTCTTGCAGCCTGCGGAAATGTTCTTTTACATTGTTGTGTTGTTGAGCTCAGCAACAGTGCAGGAAGGGGGAGGGGGGAAGAGGGAAGCATGAAAAGGGAACATCGACAGAGAGGAGTAAGGGAAGCATGAGTCGAGCCTACAACTACAATCAATTATAGTTTCGTAGCTCTCCACCACGTGCTGCCGTTGCAGGTGCACATCGCACCAGGTGGTGCAGTGTAATTTTGTTACGTGGAGAACTTGTTAGTTAACTTTCATAGCGACAATTTTGTTTGTTTAATTCGATGTTGGTAAAATCTTGAAATTGTAAATATTATCAGTGTTTGTTAAGTGTAACAAGCAGTTGCATGTTGTAGAAATGGAGGACGACTCGCCTCTCGATGAGGAGGACAACAGCTTGTGGTGTTACCTGCCAGACACGCTGCTGCTACATGTCTTCAAGTACTTGTCAGCACGTGAGCTGCTGGATGCCGGACAGGTATGTCGCTTGTGGCACCGTGTCAGTGGCGACCAGTTCTTATGGAGGGACCTTCTGCGCAATGACTTCTGTGTCGATTCATCCATTGGCATTGCCCCAGGTAAGTGCCACCTTCTTCCTTCACTGCAGGGACGTTTCTATTTATCCCTCTATCCGTGCTTATTTCTTGGATGTATTGTAAGTTAGTTTAAGAAATAAGATCTAAATTGTGAAAGATAAGTTTATTGACTTTGCGTTTCCCTGCCACCTTTCACATTGTAACTTCGTCTCTCCTCTAAAACCATCATCCTATTTTACAAACTGAGATGATTACTCCCATACTGTTTGGAGGCCTTCAAGGCCATTGTTATTATCTTTTATTTCGAGGTTGAGCCACATTGTGAAAGAGGGTACTGACATTTCGCCTCGCATTGCAGCATTTCATCAACCCTGAAGATGACTGTTACAATGATAGTGAATGATCTTAAGATAAATAAAGGAACAACCTTGCAAGAATTTAATTATAAGTAACAAATACAATGTTTTAAATGTAATGTATAAATTTACTATCTATAATGTGTCATTATGACCTTGGTATGATGTTATCCATAAGACAACATACTACTAAAAAGGAGCTTAAATTATATGCATGTATGTTTAAATTGTTTGAATGTGTAATTGTGTCGTTTTTTGTATGTTCAAATGTAAGTATTGCTTGTATCCATTTCCCCCCCTCCCCACTCACATACCCCTCATCAGAGCACACCATCCCTATATGCCTAAGTTTGTGTTTCTGACATGTAAATTGAGTTTATATTGTTACACCACAATCCTCACTCGCCACTCAAACCTGTCCATATAAAAAAAAAACTAGTACTGTTTCTGTATGTGAGCTTTGAGCTCTTAGAAACATTCTTAATAAATAAATAAATGTGAGGCAGAAGATTGTTACTCTCTACCACTACGATGCTGCTCAATTTTAAAAGCCAAGATATTAACATCACTGTAATACTGATTTACCTCAGTTTCTCGCCAGCGACAGCTGGCCCTAATTCTTGGAATCACAACATAGGCTGACTGAATTTCCTGCCAGAACTTTGCTGCACTTACATAGCCTGCTGGTGAAAAGGAAAGGTGGGCGTTGTCAGTAAAATCAATCTGTTGGTAAGCTATCTGAAATTAGTTACCTCACAGCTTATGTACGAAGCACACAGGCACCTAATTTGCTCAGAAGATATGTGATCACTGTCCTTGTTTCTTGATACTAGAGGCAGAGGGAGCATTGTCGTTCATAAGGGCCATGCTCATTTCACAACAGTCTCTGGAAATGCAGTGCCCCACTCGCAAGATGTGTAAAATATGAGGATTATAGAAGGCATTTGTCACAAATTAACTGTAGCATTTTAGTTGAATTCAACATTTTTTTTAAAACTTTGGGAAGCTAAGAAAAATTTGGGGAAAAAATATTTGTGACACCAAAATAATTTAGACGTGCAGTTGGTCTTGTGTAAGCATTTTGCTCAATACTGCATCAATGATTCACAATAGCTGCTTACAAAGTAAAAAATTAATCCTGTTATTAGGAACACTTTTTTTTTTGTGTATTCCTGTTCTCCCTACTCTTGCATTCCATTGCTACTCCATTTTTCTCTCACATCATCCTCAATAGCACTCAGAAACCTGAATGCAACATAAACTGTCCAAAGAGCAATACATTCGGCAGAAAAATCTGCGCTCCTAGTGGTTCGAGCAGGAGTCAAATAATGTGTCTCACATTTTTCTTATGACTCTCCTGTATTGTCGTACAATATTTGATAACTGATGCGGTTGGTGAAATAACTGAATGTTGGTGGATTGCAGGTCGTGTTTCCTGGTACGAGGAGTACAAGCGGCTATCGTATCAGATCCCAATAGTGCAGACAGAAGATATCCAGGAACACTGCCACCAGGTCCTCCACGTCAGCTTCTCGCACAATGGGAAGATGTTTGCTACATGCTCTAAGGATGGTTACATATTGGTGAGTGACATCCTAAGCTTTCTGTCTTAAACTTCTGCTGTCACTGTGCAAACCAGTTATGGTGACATCTAGTGGTTTCGTAGACAAAGTTGCGGTTTCTTTAGTTTTTTACACCATTTTAATTTTTAGATCAATTCGCTTAGCCTACCTTGTGTACGTAATAAATTTGAACATTTTAAATTTAGAAACAGACGAAAATTGTGCTTTGGTATCACACATTCAGGAGGATGCAGTTAGATTTTGGTTTTCGATGGCATTTTTAATACTCTGAGAAAGTTCTGTTAATGTACAGGCATTGCCTACATCCTTCTATTTATTTTCCTGTTTGTCTGAGCTGTTGACGTTTGCATGCTGACAGCTGCCAATACACTGTCATATTTTTAGCTGACAGTAATGCTATGCTATCATTGCGTATTTGCTGCTTATGGGATGCAATCTGATATTGAAAGGTTTCACACTTATTTTTCTGTTATTATAAATCATTCTAGCAGTCTGCTATGTACGATAAATCCACTTTTTCAGGCCCTATTTTTTTTAATCTCGATTTATGTATGTGACCCATACCCTGAATTTTCTATTTTGTTTTTAAGAAAAAATGCACGGGGGTAGGCCTACGTGGGTAAAAACGTATTTGTCTGTATACAAAGCACTTGAAAATTATTGCTTTGATATCGTCCCAGAGATTACGATTTGACAGGATGTTGACAGTAAATATTTTTTTACTCAGGTTTTTTTAGGTTACAAGTTGAGCAGAAAATTTTTGGATGTAAAATTTATTCGACCTGGTTCACTGATAATTTAACTACCCGAAAATACGGGTACCCTACGATCTATAGTTACAGGTATTTCATGGTATAATTTACGCAACAAATTTTACTGGAATATCTCACTACGGCATTTCCTACCAAGTGATGCATAAATGAATTTTTTTGTTACTGTTAAATGTATCTATTGATAAATGTAATAAAAACCACTGATGTTAAATAAAAAGCAGATAAAGTTCTTACCCAGATTTATTTCCCACATTATTAGTTCACTGATCGTCAGCAATTACCTCGCCTTTCACACCTGTGTGTGCATGCTGCCAGTTGATAGGTCATGGGCATCCAGCCCGACTCAATTTGTATCGTTTATATTTACGTTGTGGTTTCCAAGAATCTATTCCCGACGTAAAGTGAGGCCATATTATTAGCACTGTAGCAAAAAATTATAATCTGTTCATGTACAACTAAAATAACAGTTGAACCCCTGAATTACACTTCTCAAGGGACCTTTAAAAAATTGTGTAAAATGCAGGAAAGTGTAATCTAAGGGAAGGTTATAATGTAAAATCATTAAATGGGACCAAATACAAACAGTGTAAATGGCAGGAAAGTGTAGCATCAGGAGGTGTAATTCAGGGGTTCCACTGTATTGTCCTGCTTCTTTTATTGTGTTATGAATACTGTATGTGAATACATGACAGTGTTATTGTAGTTTGTTTTTGTGTTTTGTATGTTGCAGGTGTGGGACTCGAGCTATCCTGCCAGTATGAAGTACCACCACGATATGAAAACTTTCTCTTGGAAATATACACAGTATTCCCAGTTCAATGAATCAGATACATTGCTGCTTGTGTCCGGCGTACATTTTGGGACCCCCCACAGCACGTCTGGAGAAATAGCAGTGTTCAGTTTACAGGGTAATTTCTAGAAGGCCCTGTTCTTTCTCAATTTTCAGTATTTCAGTTTGTATAATTTCACTATATAAAATTTGTATTGTATTGATTTTTGGCTCATAGTTCATAATGCAAGTATCAGTCCGATTTTGAGGAAATGTCTGAGATAAAATAATTGTGACCATTAATCGATTCTGTGTACCGTATTTACCCATGCACCGCAAGCAACTTTTTCTCGAAAACAAAATAAAAAATTATGGCCTGGGTACATGTCATACAAGAAAATCAAGCTTTTGGTTAGTCAAAAAGTCTTTGAAAAAGTTGAGTTTATTACACATTAAAGACTGCTTGAAGGATTTATAACCATGAAAATATACATACTAAGTAAAAAACTCTTTATTACCAGATTGTAGCTCTTTAGCAGTAAAATGCAACACCTGCATTACCATCAGCCGTGCCCTGTGCCGTGTCTACTGCTTGTGCTGGCCTGCTGTGGCGTGCCGAGCTGTGCTCCTTGTTGTTACAATGGCAGTCTCTAATCCTTGTTCTTCCAGGCACATTTAAATAAAATGTTAGCTAAATTATATCACGTACAATTGTAACATTTTTCAGTGCAAATAAGAAACTTTATTTATGTCTGATATAAGTACCATTAAAATCGCCTGCAGGCCCTGTACATTAATAAAACATGGTGGGAAAAGACTTCTAGACTACAAATTATATTTTTAACATAAGATGCGGTGCACAATTACTTGCAGATAGAATATACGAGCACGTGAGAGGATGAACACACTTCCGCTGAGATGTGTTTGTCCTCTGTTTTGGTACTCTATCTACAAGTACCGCCCTGTAAGTACGTACTTGTGCACTGTATATTTTGTTAAAAATGCATATTAAGACACTGATGATTGGCAATCAATTACTGGAATGTGCACATAGATCTGTTTCCCTTCAGCTCTCATTTACCTGGTCTGATGAGTGTCGTTCACGAGAAACGTAAAAATTACTGAGAGAAAAAATTTTCTTGTAATATAATAATTGATCTGCTATATTATTTTATCGACTTGTGAAACAAGAATGTTCTATCATAGTCAGTGCCAGGTTTGGTTAAACGCATTCCAAATATTAGATCAATAGATTCACCTGTCGTATGCATGTGAACTTCGTTCGTCTGACCTTCGAAACCTAAACTTATGATTATACATCGGATCTGAAACATTAAACTGAATTCGTAGTAAGTTATCCCTCTATTATTTAAATTAAATTTATGTAACCTCAAACCTATAACTAAAACATTGCAATGTCTTCACTCCTTTAAAATCAACTCAAGTGAAATAAATCTTCGTTGTTGGCTTCCAAATATACAACCACGCTTGCCCAAACAATGGGTGAATTACCCAATTTAACTTTTACGTAACTGGGTTCGCTAAATTTGATTAGTTTTTTAAGTTGTTGAAAAATTCCAATACACACAATAGTGTCGACGTGCGGTGGCTAACCAAAACAAGTAAGACTACGTCGTAAATATGTTAGCCAATAAGAAAGCGTTTTCAATGTTTGTGGCGGCGTTTGAAATATGGCATTTTTAAAGCTAAATAGGTAATTTAAAAATTACAATGTTCACGGAGCTATTGCTTTGCCTGGCTGCATTTAGTGCCGAAATAATTCGAAAGAGTGAGGTTAATATTAAAAACTTTTTCTAGGTATTTTCCCTATTGTCATATTTTTTCCAATATGTCGTAAGTGGTGCTGAGCATTACATATTTATGCTTCTGGGGCTACATTTGTTATTAAGTTCGTGTTTAGTTTAATTTATTACATACAATGCATAAAGCAATTCAATTGGAGTGGTATAGTGAAAAATCTTTTTTTATTTAGAGTTTGCTCAAAATGTGGCATGTAGGTCAAGCTTACTTGGGTGCGGGTAGTAAATAGTACAGTGTTTTGATAATGACATATGTTTCAAGGTGGCTCGTATACCTAATGGTGCAGTTTTGCTTCTGTTAAATGAAAGTGGTAAAACATGTAATGTTTTATACTTATTGTGTATGCAGATGACTTCATGCTTCAGTGCCGGGTGATGAACAAGCCGTACGATATATTTGGGACTTGGTACAGCGACCACTACCTGCTGTCTGGGGACCTCCACTGGCTGGCACACCTTGTCAGCACGTCCATTCTTTGGCTGAACCGTGCCTCTCAAGAGTCCTCCTCGGAACACGTGCCAATCATGCGACGCCTCTTCCACTTCTACAACTCTAATGCCTCGTCCATTCGCTCCATCATGGTCGCCTCGTGCCTGGCCCCAGCTGTTGAGCAGGTTGAAGACGGGGCGGTTGTCCCTGGCTCCTCGAGCGGACGGGATGGCACTGGTTCCAGTGAGAGGGGCAATCCTCCCTCGCACCGGGACATCAACCAGCAGGTGCAACTACTGCACGTCAGCTCTGGTCTGCAGTGAGTTGTGTTACACTGCTGGGGTACCTGATCTGTTTTACAAATGTCGTGAATTTGTGTGTTGTGTTCGGCCTTCAATTTTTTTAAGCAAGCAATTTTTTTTTTAATCAATTAAGTAATTCTAACATACTTCAGAACCAGTTTAACTATGCACACTTTCTACAATTCAAACTAAACACAAATAGTCAATTGCTGCATGTAATTATGACACTAATAGAATTACAGTCAACTCTCGATTATACGACCCCGGGAATATCGACCCTCTCGAAGTAACAACCCTTTTTCCAGGAACCGTGGAAAATTTAAAAAAAATTAGCTTAAAATAATTTAATTAAAAGAAAGTAGTAGAAAAAGGCGTTGCATTTATTATGGCCGGAAATGGTTGCTTTTATTTCTCGAAAACTGTGCTGCCGTACGGTGTGTTTGTTCTAAAAACATACATTGCTGCGCCTTCCTCCCGCACGACACGATGGCCAGCCAGCCGGCCCGAATGCCCCTTCCCATCCCCCGGCCGGTGGGCGACCCGCCCGCCTCTTTCCCCCCATCGGCCAACCACTCCAATAAGGCAGTTCGCTCACCCCGTTTTCATCATGTGCACGCTGTAACTTTTTTGCCACTAATTTCTCGTGCCCTTGGATACGGTAATCTGTCTTTCTGCCTGTGATTTTACGATCGTACGTCATGTTTATTTAAACTTTATTACATTTTCCATTTTGTTAACTAAAATCTATTTAATATAATTACCATGTCATTTAATGATGTATACACAGTTTATAAACCATTATTCTTTTAACAAGTGAAAGCAGGATAGTTCATAATTCACGCAACCAAACGTCAGGTGCATGTCTCAGATATGCATGGCATATGGCAGTAGGACACTTAACAACAGCGCGTCTGGTGTGAGTCACTAGCTCACACGTGCACTCGCGCCCACACACACAATCGGCTCGACCGTAAATAACAGCTGTGGATACAATACATTGGTGAAAAGAAAATATGAAACAGCATTGTGTAGGTTTAACGTTGTTCTGTGAATGTGCTATCCAAGTTTATTAACAATGATCACTATCTTGATATTGTAATTGTTTTCTGTTGGGGAACAAATTGAAACTGAGTATCAAATCCCTCTCCATGCACATTTGTGAAGTGTGTAAATAACTCGTGCAGAGAGTACAATCATTATACAAGCAGATTATTTTCACACGGCCAGCAGAGCTAGAGTAGTGAACTGCAAAACAAAGAAAGTAGTGTTACCTTCACGTCTCATCTGCTGAGCGAGCTAGCGTCAGGAGCTGTGACTGGGTAGTGGTCAACAGTGGCACAAGTGACATAGGTTAGTCATGTCGTGTATGTTGTTTTTGAACTAACAATTTTCCAGATATGTCCTTGCGCACACAAATTATCGTTCACATGTGTGTGGTCGCTGCCAAGACGAGGTCCCAGGAGGCAAACAGCTTAATCAAAACGTAGGTATGTAGGTCCAACTAGAATTATCGTTGCCGGCAAAGTTTGTACATAATGTGTCGAAGAAAATAAATGTCAACCATGACATATATTCATCCTATTGAAATATTTTTACTATTTCAATCAACAACATTGCGATAGTACCTTGAAAATAGTTTCAAAACACCGACATTGTTGGCAACAGCTTTACGTTGCCGACAATATTTGTGTTTCATTATCATTAATTCATGCTTGATGTTGAGCTACAGAAAGGTCTTATATGCACGTCTTGAGTATCATTTATTCAAAATACGTCATTCTATTGAAAAAAAATTACTATTTCAATAAACTTTATTGCGGCTTTCTTGCAAATAACTTTCAAAAACTGTCGTTGCGGGCGCTAGAATCTATATTGTCGGTGACGTTTTTGCATAATTTTGAGCCAAAGAAAGGTTATGATGTCAGCTTCCAGTATATTTGTTTATCCAAAATACTTCACTCTACTGAAAAATATTACTATTTCAATAAACTTTATTGTGTCTTTCTTGCAAATAACTTCCAAAAACGGTTGTTGCGGCAGCAAGAATCAATATTGTCTGCGACATTTTAGCTTAACTTTGAGCCAAAGAAAGGTCATAATATCCACTTCCAGTGTATCTATTTATTCAAAATACCTCGCTCTACTAAAACAATGTGTATTACTATTTCAATAAACTTTATTGCGACTTTCTTGCAAATAACTTTCAAAAACTGTTGTTGCTGGCGCTAGAATCTATATTGTCGGCGACGTTTTCGCATAATTTTGAACCAAAGAAAGGGCATTTATCCGCTTCCAATGTATTTATAAATTCAAAATACTTAATACTACTGAAAAATATTACTGTATCGATAAACTTTATTGCGGCTTTCTTGCAAATAACTTGCAAAAACCGGTCGTTACATCCGCAAGAATCAATATTGTCTGCGACGTTTTTGCTTAATTTTGAGCCAAAGAAAGTTCATAATATCTGCTTCCAGTGTATTTATTTATTCAAAATACTTCACTCTACTGAAAAATATTACCATTTCAATAAACTTCATTTCTGCATTCATAAAAATAACATCCCAAAATGGATGTTGCAAGCACTAGAATTTATGTTATCGGCAACGTTTATGATTTTTATTGAACTAAACGAAGGTCGTAGATCACCTTCAGTGGCATACTTTTAAAAATAACGTGTTTGCTTTTCGGAATAAATGTGTATCAGTTTATAAAAACACGTACTTTTTGTGCCAAAGAAGAGTGAACACTGATTCAATGATAAAAAACGGTAAATGTCAATGTTTTAATGTTTGGGGACCGTCAAAAATTTGTCGAAATTCTAATTACGACCCCTCCGAAGTAACGACACTCTTCCCGGGAACCGTGAAGGGTCGTTAAATTCGGAGTTGACTGTACTGTATTAGTATTTTTAGGTAGGAACTTTTAAAATGTTTTTAACAATGTTTATTGGAGCCTACTGCGACAAACTTAGTCAAACATCTCAAGAATTCATAAGTTATTTCTGTATGTTGTACGGTATAAGAAATTTAACTCCTCCAAATGATAGATACATAATATGTTAGTTAATGGCAAGTATCACATTTTTGTCTATTTTTGTATATTACGTTATGTCACTGTCACTTTCCTTCAAGCATATGTGACTCCCGTCGATGGTAGGTATGTCTGGTTGACTACCTTATGGGATCTCTGTTTTGCCCCGGGGAGCAGGGTGCATGTGGCTACAGGAACGGGGTCATTGGTGCTGGACGTGGTCCCTGGTATATCTAGTAACTTGGTTGGGTGACCTCAGTTATGCGCCAACATGTATGAGAAGATTGTGGCTGTATTTCTCTGGTGTACACGTGAGTGCAGCAGGCCCTACCCACCGGCTCTCCTACTCTGGGCCAAGACGACCTGCTCTCTATATTGTCTGCCCGTCACCTTTTGGGACATAAGGGAGTGAATGCATTCACAAGGTGTCTACCGGTCACGGAAGTCATGGAAGTCACCAAAAAAGTCACTGAATTTGAAAACGCGGTCACGGAAGTCACTGAATTTAACAAAGGGTCACGAATTTTGTAAGTTGGCAGCCAAGCGCAGTGTAGGAACAGGCAGTTTATTTTCACATGCTTAAATTGCGCTCATTTATTTGTAGCTTTGAAAAACGAGCACATACTTTGCTAGGAATTTTCTGAAAGTTCAACCTTTGTGCTGTACTGTGTTCGGTACTTGTTCCCTTTTAATGATAGCAAGTCCGTGTTCTGCAAGAGTCGAGTTAATGCAAAAACGGCACCGCCAACAAGTTAAAACTTAGTCACTTATGCTGTCCTTACCCGTTGCCCAGTCCAAATGCTTGCCCTGCTGATGTGTAGTGCTAACGCATCCCCGTATTTTTTTTTGTTGTGCCTTCACTTGGCAATGACACAGTCACACACACGCACTCCACCATGGCGCAATACTCTAAGGTAAACATATGTCAATCACCTTCATCAGGAATAAATTCCGTGAAGCAGATGATCTATCTGACCACAGCGTTGACACCAGAATTCCTACAGTCTGGAGGAGATTGCAACACAAGATGTTACTCACTTAACCTGCTGAGCATTTTTACGCTTAGGGGGTTAAGATATTGACAATATCCAGGAAAGGCATTGGAAGTTGTTTCTCACGCTGAGAAAGTACAATGTGGGATATGAAAGGGAGTAGGGGATTTCATCTGCCAGTAGTAAGACAAGCTTGTAACTCTAGCCATCACGACCTTATCTATGAAGAGTAAGCTTTTGCCTTATTATAAAGAAATGAGCCTAGACAAACTGTGTAATGTAGTAGTGCTCACAAGCTGAACGTTGCTCTCCAACGTGTGCCATCACATTTTTTTTTTTTTCCTTTCCGAGAGTATGTTCGGAAAATCACTACCTTATTGTTGAATAGAGCAGCACACAATATCAAGATGTTAGAGTTAAAAATAGAGAAACTGCTGGAAGAATAAAGGGAACTACTCAAAATTGAAAGAGAGCTAAAACAAACTAAGAAAATATATATATACTAATAATTGTTTTTATAGTTCTTGTAAACAGTTATTTGCAACTGTGATGACGTTATCTAAGTGATTATTAGGCATAAATAGATAGGTCACAAGAACTTATTTTATGTCCCCATAGGTCACCGAAAAAGTCACTGAATTTTGTTGGATGGTTTGGGTAGACACCCTGGTTCACGAGGAGACTTTCTCGTCTAGTGGCCGAACAGAAGTTACAAAAGTCACGAGTGCTAAGGGTTGATTTGCGAAGTCTCTGTAAAATTTCCCGGGGTGCTTTCAGTGGGCCGATGCTAATGCGCCCTGGCACCTGCCATTGGCTGCACGTGATGTTGGGAGGGAGGGGTATCTGCGTCCGCTGCCCTCTGCGATCGACGGTGACACTTGCGAGGTGTCGACTATCCCAGTTGGTGAGCTGCGGGATGACATGAGGGGCATAGTGGGGCCCTCCGTCGCTGTGATCGGACAACACCAATTAGAGGCGACTGCAATGTCAGGTCAGCAAGCTAATCAATGACGCAAGTCCCAGATGCTGTTGGGAAAGTTGGAAGGGTAGAGAAAGTTAAGGCGGCAAACTAACTTGGCCTCAGAGAGGTCCTGGGTTAGGTCTGGGAAGTTGGAAGATAGGGTATGTAGGAAAGCCAAAAAGGGATGGAAAAAGACGGAACAGACAAAAGGAGTTAATGAGGAGCTGTGTTTATTATAAAACAATTCACAGTCCCAGCCTGTACCCAAGAAAGTTAGATCTGTTAACAGTTAACTTACTGCCACCTAACATGAAGTGAGATTTGTCGGGAGGGCTGTGCTGGAGCTGATGCTTGTGACGAAGATGTGGGCCACGTAGGTTGAGGGGAGTGGCAGCGGCCGATGGTAGTCTGCGCGACACAGTGACGTAACTTGGGATAACAACGGCCGAACTGACGACTACCAAAAAAATTGATTAGCTTCTGTATGCACCTTATATACCCTGCTAGCCAATGGTGAGCGGGGAGGGAGGATTTGGTGATGACAGCATCCATGCGCAGTCCAGGGCCGGGAGGTGCAGGGTGGTACGCTTGCTGTGGGGCCATGAGATTCTCAGGGAGGTGGGTATGCCTCCAACACTCTGCGGCACTTGGAGATGCGTAGCGGGTTGCCTGCTTACAGATGGTGGCAGCGCGACTGGCGGCTGGCAGGTCAGTGTAATGCGTTGAGGAAGGGGGGAGAGCAGCTAGCAGGACCTGTGAGGAGGCACAATAGAGGAGAGACGCCCGCGGTGCGCAATATGTATTTGCAATAAATAATCCTACTATGAAATATGTATACTGTGCTGCAATTTCATTTTATTTTGAACATCTCCTTCTGGAAGTAAAAATTTTTATGACAATAGGGTAATTGTGGTTATGTATATTGATAAAATTATTTTGTTTTATATTTCAAGGGCTCACGTTTTATGATTCATGCAATATATCCTAAGGTAAACATCTTCTATGTCGTCTTCTGCAGCTGGTGAATTGTTGATGGACATTTTTTTCCTGATTATGTAAACTAATTAATTATTTGTTTGATAATGAGATCTATATAAATTTTCTCTGTTTTATAAATTTGTTTGTGGTGAGTTCTGTTCTGGCTACTCATTATCCATGGTAGGTCTATGTCACAGCATTCATGATATGGACTGTGAATTGATTGTACGTAGAATTGTGAACTGTATTTGTGTTTAAGGTGCACAACTCTAGACCGGGCGTTCCAAAACTGGCGCAATTTGTCTGATGGGTTGGAGTATGCTTGCCCAATATACTACAATGCTCATTATCGACAAGTGGAGTTGGCAGCTGACCAGGAGAGTGATGCTAGTGAGGAGGATTCCACCAGCTCTGGTACGGGGCAAGTAAACTCATCACTGTTCAGTACAGTAAACCCCCGATCTAACGACATCGGTGATCTAACGACATCGCGATCTGACAACATAATTTCCAGGAATGCTGGAAAGATAAATATTTTAAAAATTTAATTAAGCTAATCAAACTTCAATAGATTGCAGGAAAATGTTATTTAAAAATAATTTTGCGTGCATTAAACAATAATATACTGTAGTTTTCATAAATTAGTGATATGCAGCTATGAAACAAAAGAAACTATTAAAAATGTTAGAAACTTTAGCTAGAATATAGTTGACGAGCGCGCCGGGTGAGTTAGACTGTCCGTGCAACATCAACATATGTGGGACATGATGACTACTACTAACGCTGCCTTGTCTCCTCCACCCCTCCCCTCACTTTTCCAATCACTGTCCTTTCTGCAGTCTCTCTCGCACGCCTCCACGTCCCCTAATCTGAACTCCGCAGCCACCTGACGTGCGCAAAACAACAGTACAGTAGAACCCTGTTGTAATGTTTCTCAAGGGACCGAAAAAATGTTTGCATTATAGATGGGAAAACATTATAATAGGGTAATTTCCTATTACAAATCAGTTTTATGGACCAAATGACGTTAGCATTATAACCAGGAAAACGTTATAAGTGGGAACACTATAAGAGGGTTCTACTGTAATTGCCAATATTGTAGTAGCTTACGTCTCACTTCCAAATTCTTTGGTCTTGTTTAACAAGGCCAACTAATGAGAAGGTACGTTTCATGTCTTGCCACACTCTTGTCTACATTTTCAAGGCTGTGTTTTCAAGTAGTGTTGCCAACCACCCATCCCTAGCCAGCAAGCCAGATTGTGCTAGTGTGCACCTGCCGACTGTCTGATAGTCACGTGGAACTTGCGTCCTGTCCTGTTTGGCCTTTAAAGCAACAAGTAATTCAGTCATTTTATAGTGACAGCACCTTGAAAAGTCAGTTTTTAGCCCTTTTGAGTGGCTCCGTGTTCTGTACTGACAGACTTTTTTTTTATTATATAAGCCTTTTTTATTTTTTGCTTAAAATCTTATGACGACAAGCTGTAACAGTTTATGTGAAATTGCAAAAAAAATAGACTCAATGGCTGTACTGAAAGGTTTTATATTATTGCAGTATACTTTCATGTAAATAATAAAGTCAATCTGTTGTGGTCTGTGCGAGCTTCGAGCCAGGCAAGCAGGATGAATCACGCTGACGTGCGCACAGAGTGCTGAGAGAGAGCAAGCCAAGGTCAGCCTGCCCCTCTTTCCTCCCCCATCCTACACAGCCAGACCGAGCGCGCCACGCGGCCACTCACGTCACAGCACGCGGGGGATTATGGAGTATCATTTTATTTGGATGACACCTTTTTATTGTACTAAAATATAATAATTTCAATGGAAAACGTGTTTATTTTAAGCCAGTAACTGCTCTGTGTTAACTTTAAGGAAGACACTTTAACATATTTAGGGGTGTCAAAATTGATTTCCTCGGGACTAACATCGGCGATCTAACGACATAATTACCTGGCACCATGCGGTGTCGTTAGATCGAGGGTTTGCTGTAGTTAGCTAGTGCACTTCGATTAGTGATTAGAAAAATTTGTGTCTCTCTTATACAAAATGAGACTCCATAATTTGTGAAATTACTGTCTCGAATTTATAACATCATAATGTATAAAGATTGGGTCACATTGTATTGTTGCAAGCGAATATGTGTGAAAATGGCCAACATTTTTAGTTGTGTTTTACAGCTACCAGCGCCGAACAAACTTGATCTAAATGTGACTTGGAACGAGACAGAAGTACGTTCATTATTTTATGTTTTTTAAATACAGTATAAGATATATATTTTACTGCTGACCTAAACAGAAAATTTAATACGGAACGTTAGTATTTTTAACAAAATTTAAGTATATTAAGTAATTGAAAACATGCTGTGAAAAACTGAGAAAATATAATTTAGTAAGGTGTATGAAGGTTGTCAGAGCATAGTCTATAGTGTTGCCAAGAAAATTGAGATTCTAGTAAATTGAGATGTTAAGAGAATTCATTATAAAGACAGTTACAAGTGAGCATCTGAATTACTGTTGATCTCAAAAGAGTCACTGGTGACAATATTTACCAGAGGTGGAATTACAGAATAGACCCCCTAGGATGTATGCATTCCCTTAATAGTTTGGGCATTGATGATTTCAGGCGTTTTAGTTGTGTCCATGCTGGTACGCAAACTGTAAGTTAGTTTGTGTGTCTTGTCATTGTTGATGAACGAACATATAAGGCAATTCTGGTTGATGTGGAGGCTTAGTGGAACTAGACCTCACAGGGTATGACTGACTAGATATTGTGAATTTTTTTCTAATATTCTTAAAGCTATGTCTGTAAACATGTGTAGAGATGAATGACTTTGGAATTCACTGGTAGGATTGAGGCTTGGCTCTGTGTGTGTGCAAGTACGTGCCAGTCCGAAGTTTGATTAGTTATTGATACGCAGATGGCGCACACTTGTTTCCACGTTGATTGCTTTTGCAGCAGTTCGTTTGAGAGTATGCTTGTTAAATGTCTTGCAAGTATTTTGTACTTGAAATTTTTACTGCAAAATGTTGTTAAAAATGAGATATATCATAGTGTAGAATTTTGCAAATTTGCATGTTTTTCTAGTCACTAACATTAGATGGAATAAAACATTCCTGTAATGCCGTGATTTTAAGGTCCCAGTATTTTTCTACATAGATCACCAGTATTAGACTACAGTATTAACCAATGATTTGTTTGTAGACACGATTGTGATTAGTAATTAATGTTGTAGAAAACGAGATGGAGGCAGAGCACTCGGATACATCAGCAAGCACTGGAGTGTTAGAGGGTGACGGTGATGGGGAAGAGGTCCTAGAAAGTAGGGAGAAGTACCTCATCTTCACGACAGGCTACAAAACGTATACCCCACACCAGATTGGCTTCAAGCGGATCAAGGCGATATCATTCCCACGGAAGATGAGCCCTGGGCCGACGTTGCGGGAACGTCTGGCCAAGCGAGAGCGAGAACGAGAGATGCAGAACTTGCGGGAGCCTAATGTTGAGCCCAACTGGCTCGTATACGAGGAGGTGGCTGACCGCTTCGACAAGGTGGACCACCTCATAGACCTGCATGGCCACATCATCGGCATGGGGCTCTCCCCAGACCACAGGTTAGTTCTACTCCCTTCACGCTGCTGATGTTAATAGTAGGTTTTAGGATTTGTGTTGCTAGTAGTAAATACTTAACATTATGAAATTTAATATTGTAAATTGTTGCAGCTGCTGAAATACTAATACAGTATATAATATTAAATTGTTCTGTGACATGTATTTCTACAGTGCACAAGTTTGGTATATTCACTACTGCAATTGTATATTTTGATTAACCGTGTGCATTGAACATACTGCAAAGTTACAATATACGTATTATCATTAAAACTAACTAACCTGCTGAAATATTATCTCATGGTAAACACACAAAGAACAGGGTTTTTTTGAAACTCATTCCTGCATTATTATGTTATTTTTATGCTGCAGATTCTTCAAAAGTTTTAATGAAATACACTTACCTTGACATTATAACCCCATTCATTAGAACCCACTTTCGGGGAAATGTAAAACAATTAGGTTACAAAGTTAAACATTTGAGGGAACTATAGCAGTATGAAAAAATTTTGTTGTACTCTTTGATTGCCACTTTTCACAGTGTTTCTTTTGGTGAGCAGTATACTGCTGTCGGAGTATATAAATATATATATACAACCCTCCATACCTGTCAACTCTTTCCAATAGTTGCTGACACTTCCTTCTCAACTGACAAGTTGGTTCTGCAAAAAGAGTTGGCAATCTGTTTGTCAAATTGACCTGTCACGTTTGCTTAGCAAAGTATGGTACCTCTCTTGGACTTATGCATAATGTTTTGAGTTAAGATAATTTCTTTTGCGCTTAGATTTTTATCCAATTAGGAAACAGCAATTGAAATTTGACTTTGAACTTTCTAAAACATTGCAACTCAGTGTTTATTCTTTATTTTGTTTTGAAAATTGGTTGTAGATGCCTTAACAGAGTTTTGTTTCATTCAGAACTTGTGTGCATTGCCAAATAAATTATTATTTCAGCAAACTTTGTTCCATTTGGGACTCACTACAAGCCAGTTTCATAATATCCAATTATGTTCTAGTTATCATCTGATTAAATTCTAAGTGTTGGTTAGCAATATTTTGTTCTCATCAGGTAATGGCTAAGAAAATACTGCTTACATGCTGGCATGTCTTACATTAATTGAACTGCGATAATAATAATTTATGTGCAAGAACAATTCATTTTGTATTTCTTTATGAAATAGTTCACGATGCCTCTTTACAAGTAAATATATACGTACCTGCATTATTCATATTATAGAAATGGAAATCTGTGGTGAACTTGTACACAAGAAGAGGTTCAGATTACTGAGTTAATATGTAATAAGATTTAACAAATATGGCAAAATGTGTTTTCAAAAGGTAAGGCATAACCCTTGTGGA
>PNEQ01003495.1:0-34480 GCA_003012365.1 Medauroidea extradentata | reverse complement strand
CAAACACATTTTCAGGTGATTATCATAAATATTATACTTCTTAAACCCACATTTTTCACAGTTACTCAAAAAGGGGTCATAGAACATACGTGGCCAGAATAAATGGAGTCGTAACAGTGAGGACCTAGAGAATAGGCCATATTCGTTGGTATATTTCACTGCTAAAATGTATGTATATATTATTGGGTAAACTTTGTTGCGTCTTCAACTGTGTGTTCGTGTTAAGGTCTGTTGTAGCAGTTGTAAATGTAAGGAAAGCCCTGTTCACACTATATAGATACCTACAATTGCACAATTTATCTTACGAGCGCAAATAACAAGTGATGTGTCTGAGTTTTAACGTAAACATAGCAAATTATAAAAAAAAAGATGTTCAATGGCTGCCAACCGCCGTTTGTTATTTCCAGGTACTTGTATGTAAACAGTCGCCCCTGGCCGCACGGCTACACCATAACAAACCCGTTGGACCCACCACCCATAGCACAGGAGATAGACATCCATGTGATTGACCTCGTTACGCTCAAAGAAGTTGGCACGATGCTACGTTCGCATAAAGCTTACACTCCTAACAATGACTGCTTCTTTATATTCCTGGATGTCTGCAATGAATACGTGGCAAGGTAAGGTTGCTCCTGTGCAAATAACTATCTGCATACAGTACAACCTATATTTTGAATCACATCTGAAAAACTTTAAGCATGTAACTCCACCACTCATCTGCTCCTTGCACACTAATAAAAAAAACATTACAAATGTTGACCACAATAAGTTCAGAAGAAAAAGACACATTTCATTCCAATGAGTTTCTCCCATTTCGACCTCGATAAAATAAAAAGAAGCCACAGGGCAATGATTCACCGTAGCTGTATGTCGTGGCATGATGTGACACTGAATATCAATGTTACCCTTAAGCATAAATACAGTACGTAAGAAATTTGTTTCTGGACTGTTATCATACTACAATATTTCATACGAAAAATATTTTTATTAGTCATTACCAATTAGTTCTCTTACTCCTTTTCATTTATACAGATACAATATATTACTAGGTATTATGATTTATAGAACATATCTATACAAGTAAACAATGTGCTGAATGTTATTGCTAGCAACAGTATTACTGATGTGTACCTATGTACACAACTGAACATATAACACCTTGGGTGTTTTTATAGTGATTTGCATAAGAAAGAACTATATGAGGATGCGCTGAATGAATGAGTGAGTCTATCAGCTTACTTTTTTTTTTTTAACACATACTGTACAATAAACCTATTTTAAAAATTACTGATGCTAACCAACTTTGTACCCATTTATTCAAAAACAAATTATGTGCACTTAAAAAATAGTACTGTAACAGGCTGTAGTTTCTCATGTTGTCCTACAGTATTTGTTTAAACATCCAGCATAAGTGTTGTCATGTCAGGAAACAATGTAAATGACCTTAAAACTTCTACAATACTGTAGCGAGTCTGCGTCTGTAGCTGTTCCTGTTCGCGGCGCAAAGATGTAGCGAGTCTGGGTTGATTTTTTCCACCACCACTAGATGTGACGAGTGCGATGTCCGCACCAGTTTGTGTGACATGTTCTTTTGTTTACCCACACAGCAGTTGAGGTTATGTAGCCTGGCGTGCTCCGGATAGCTCAGTTTGTTCAATTAAATGAAGGCGGAAACTTATCATTGTGTTTTCACAGGCTAAAACTCACGTAATATGGCAACTGTTGGTTTATTTTCAATACAACTTTTTACGTTTTTTACTTCGTGATGTTTCCACCAATGGCGGTTCGGTACCAAACACAAATAAAATTGTCAGATGTTCGGCGTTACCATGTCTGAATTTTATTAAACAAAAAAAAAATAGATACGAAACACTCGTCCATTGCCTGCAATTTTAGTACTCGTTATGCCATGCCTCATATTTTTCCGCAACCTTAATACAAGTTTCAAATTTATATTTTAAAGAAGCCTCTAGTGGCACTAAAATCTCCTAATACTTCTCCAGTGCTCCCAGGGCCAGCCCCGCTGCGCCCTCGCGATCTGCACACATCTCTGTGCAACACAACTCCCTAGAGCCAGCGCCCGGCACCCACTGACTACCTCAGGGCAACGGACATGGTAACAAATAGCACACCTCGGCGAAGTGATACAAGACTCCCAATTTTCCCCAAAAAACAAAATTACACTTAAAAACATATTACAAAGGATATCAAGTTTTAAATTTATAGTTTTTACGTCAAAATAATATTCTTTATCCACACAAATATAATAATTAGGGACAAAAGGTGCGCAACAGCGGAACTACTTTTGCGGCGCAGTATCCTAAGCAACCCCCTGCGATTGCTGACCTACTTGCATCAATAACCTACGTCATGAAGATATTTCCATGAAGCAAGCGATAAACCACGTCAGCGCCAGAAATCCTACAGCCTGGAGAAGCTTGCAACACAAGAAGTTACTCACTTCAACAGGGAAAATTTAATAAGATACTAAAATTGCCAAAACTCAAAAATTAGTTAAAATACAAGAAAAAGTTATATTAACAAAATTAATTAAAAGTCTACTGTGGTCAATTTGAAACCAAACAAGCCAGGAAAATACACAAAGAACTCTACTTTAAAATTCCTGACTGTATTTTCATATTTAAATTTTGAAAGGATGAATTATAATTAATCATGTCCCCAATTACTATGTTATTGAATCTTTTTGTATCATCCCGGACACCTGACGAACTAATACTGAAAACGACATATAGCGTGTTATTACAGATTTAAATTTAAATAAGAAAAGGAAATAATTGGCATAGATGTAATAGATGTAAACAAGATGGGGAAGTGGCTGAACACTTCACAATACAGAGAACTGTGTTATTACTATACAACTTAGCTATTACTGTATGTACCTGTTTATTACATTTTACGGTTAATCAAATTTTTCCCTGGCCCGTAAACATGTTTACCTATGTAAGTTAGGAATTTCTTAAGATCCCGTAAGAAATATTAGGACAGAATTCTCCTGTAGTTTGTATTTTTGAATGTTTTCACAAGCATGGTTTATTATCAGACAGTGGCCACTTATTACAAATATATGTATTATACTTTGAAGTTGAAGATAATTTTATTTACTGAAGATGAAATTGGCAATGGATATCTCGATCCCATTATGCCAGTGTTTAATATGTGTGGTGAAATTTTTGTAAAGAAAGAGGCAAATCTAGATGCCTCTCCACTGTTTGTATCTGTTCAGCAATTTTCTTTAAAAAATATCAGCTCACAAAGAACAAACTTCTTGGCTGTGTTGCAGTACAGTATGTTGATTATTAATGATAGCTGTAAAATGTTCTTATCTTTGTTCATGTTATAATAGGATGATTTATTGTTCACAGACAACATTAAGTATTTGTTTAATAAGTAATGAACGAGGACCGGAACCAAGGTAGTGATATTAAGAGCAACATTGGCATGTAAGGTAAATGGTCCAAATTTGTACAGTGAAGGACTATAATGTGCTGACAAAAGCTATATAGTAAATACATTTTTTAACACATCTTTTTGTTTAGAAATGTGTCCGAAAGATATTGTGCAAATATTTTTTATGTTGATTTTTAAAGTATGCCATGCAATAGGATGTGTTTCTGTAGCAAATTATCAGTATGTTCCTTTCACCTGTAGTCATTCCTATTTTTGGTAACGTTGTAAATGGAGTAATCTGACATAGTTGTAGAAAATGTTTCTTGTACAAATTTGATTAATACATGTTTTTACAGACGCTCCATTCTTAATTATTTTAATAGCTAACTTTTTTAATGAAAAAAAAATTATTTAAATAAAAATTATGAAATGCCTTTTTATTTATTAAAATTGATTTATTTACAACTTAATTTAATATAAATTGTTTAAAAAACTTGTTAGAGTAGTTAAGCAAAACGTTCCAGAGCTATCGAAACAATCCAAATTCAAAGTAAACTGAGACTGCACGGCACGTATAGGCCTACTAGGTACTTAGTGAATAGTGACCTGAGTTGCATACCTTTATCCAGCGAGAAACCACAATTTTCTGAACTTAAGTGTAGGAAGAGAGAAAAATATCATGTAAATAAACAATCAGGGCTGCCAACAGCTGCATATGAAAGCTGACATTCCATTGATAACCGTGCACTTAAAATATAATCAATATACTGAAAGTATAATTTTATTTAGATTTTTTTCCGTAGCTGTAGTGAAAATATTTTGGGTTGTTTACCTTACGTAAAGTTTTACCCATCTTTGCTACACGTCAGACACTGAAGTGGGTTCCAGTCTTCAGTCACACTGCTTTTCTGTGACTAAGTGGTATCCTTTCAATTTACTGAACGTTAGCAATATCCAGTAATGCCTGTTTCCAGTTTTTTACTTTATAGCTGTATTATCCTAAAAAAAAATAATTTCTGCTGAATTCCAGGACTTTGAAATAGTTTTTATTGTGTGTGTGTGTCATTTTGAAAGTACGGTATCATTACATTATCTATAATGAGTTTTCTTAAACACATTGGGGACATCTTAATAGTATTGTTCAAGAAATGTTGTGTCAAACAAGGTATCTGTGTGGTTGCTGTGCAGTGGTGCTGAGGACAGACACGGCTACCTATGGGACAGGCACTATGGCACCTGCCTCGCAAAGTTCCCCCATGCAGATGTTGTCAATGCAGTTGCTTTCAATCCCAAGGACCCTGAGATGTTGGTGACTACGTCGGATGACTTCACAGTGAAGATCTGGCGGTCACAGAACCGAGTGCGGGAGCTTGGCTTAAATTTGGAAACACATGTTCAGGGGCTAAGGGTGAAGCAGCGGCGTTGCCGGCCGCCATGTGCGTCCGCCCATGCCGCAGATGCTTGAGGACTTGACTGGGAATGTTTGTCCATTTACGTGTTGAGGTTGTGATAAGCTTGTTGGTGGCAGGCGTTACAGAATGTAACACCACCACACCCAACTTAAATGTTACCTTTACTTGTCATCCATTTTTGGTATCCCTTAAGTGATCTCACTGACACTAATTGGCTGTTACTGAATAACATGTGATTTTATATAAAATGCACAAAACAGTAAACAGTTAGGGTTGACTGTTCCCTGTAATTTTAATGTTAGGCAGTTTTGGGCATCTTGTTGAATTACGCACCTTGCTAATTTAATGACCAATGATAACCAAATATTATTTTTTTATGATCAGATAATTACCAGTATGATCAGCCATTTACTTTACTGTATGCGTTTGATACTAGGATTTATTTGCTATGTTTATGTGATAAATTTTGTAAATTGAATGTAGTAATAATGTTTGTTTACAATTTTTATTAACATATCAAACAAAATACTCAGTAATGTATTTTTTTGTAATCTTTACAATTTTTCGTTGTAACATTAAAAACACAAAAATTTTAAAGGACTGTGCTAACAGCAGAGTTCAAGGTTTTTATGTTGTGTATATTTTGAGTTAAAACATCAAATGTGTGATAAGTTAATATTTACATTGGTGTGTTTCGAATTGTTACAGGACTGCAATAAAGTTTTGTTTATGTTTTAAATATTTGATTTATAAATAATTTTGGCACTGTAGTAGACCGATCTAATGGTGTCTGGCATTTAGTGGATTTTTTTGCAATACAGAGAAAGATGCAAGTACGTAAAACTTCTCTATAACGATCTCTCTTGGTGCCAGAGAATTAGGTTGTTACAAAGGGGCAGTCATTATGAACACAGTAAAAACCGCTATTTCAAGCCCTACGGTTCTCAAGAATACAGTACTTATAGAGAATTGGTTGTTATACAGTAAAACCCTGTTGACGTTTTTGATGGACGGAAAAAACAATGCTTCTTAACAAGGAAAACTTTTAAATTGGTTAAATTATACATGATCATATATACAAAGCACAAAATTATTTAACTTATGAATTAAGAAGGAAGCTTCTTAAATGGAAAACTGAAGAGGGTTCCACTGCACCTTTTATCTGAGATAAAAATAAATGGTAAGGTTTTTTTACACTTAGTGGTAGTAGCAAGGTGGGAAAACTTCCTAGTGGAATGTTAGATGCAAATAAGGACTTCTGGTACGTAAATGGCAGTCGTTCTCAAAACACATCACGATCGGTTATCCACAGTTCAATAAAGAAAATAGGCATAAACTTGGTTATTTGCTGAATAAAGTGCTAAATAATGGACATCTATGATGCAACGTAACATTAAACAGTATAATCTCAATGATCTCGTGTACAGTGCTAAGTTCCAGAATAAAATGGTGCAGGCTGTTTAAATGATATACAACTTACCTGGCTAATGGGGTGGAAACTGTGGAAGATAGGTCCAGTAGTTCCTTGCTACGGTAACAAGCCGTGGTTCCCGAGAGATTTATCTTATTTACACTGTTGAAGTTGCAGAAATACCCTAGTTTTATTCCTTAAAATTGAAAAAAAAAATTTTTTTTTTAATTTTTAAACAAAGAGAAGGTGGGAAACCACCGTAATACTAAAACACGTAGACAGAGATGCACAAGTACTGTATGTACTTGCAGGTAAGAGAACGTAAAACACGGGTTCTGCCTTTTTCACATTCTATTAAATTTCATATTTTTTCCATAAGCGTGTATGTTTTCAACTCAATTCCGCTCATATCATCCAAGTCTTTGCTTGTAAACTTAAAAGGGTTGTCAGTAAATCAAAGACAAAACCAATAGCCTGACGCCAGTCGGTGGTATGTATATCTGGTTGTCTATCTGGTTTTTCCCCTGGAAGCAGAGTGCACGTGGCTCCGTAAACTGTGTTTTTGGTGCTGGCGGTGGTCCCTGATATATCTAGCAACTTGGTTTTATGGCCTCATTTATATGCCAGCCCTTATCAGGAGATTGTCTGTGGCAGCATGTCTCTGGTGTACACATAAGAAGCAGCAGACCCTACACACCGGCTCTCCTACCCTGAGTCAAGGGGACCTGCTCTTTATACTGCCTGCCCGCCCCCTATCTGGGCATAGGACTTGAATAGATTAACGAGGGGGGGGGGAGTGGGTGTTCTCGTCTAGAGGCCAAAACGGAGATACTAACATTGTGGACCGCTAAGGTTTGGTGTACGAGGTCTCTGTAAAAATTCCTGGAAGCAGCTTCCAGAGGGCCAATGCTATTGGGCCCTGGCGCCTGCTATCGGGCTGTGCGAAACGTCTGGGCGATGACTCCTCGTAGAAGGCATAGACTATCCTAGTGAGCAAGCTGTGGGATGGCTCAAGGGATGTAATTGGTGTCGTCTGCCACTGTGATCGACCAATGTTGATTAGAGGCGTCCGCGATCCCAGGTCAGTGAGCTAACCAATGACGCAATTCACTGACACTATTGGAAACAGAAAATCTAACTTGGCCTCAAAGCGAGGTCCTGGATTGGCTTTGGGAAGGGGGAGGGTGGGGTATGTAGGAAAACCAAAATGTAAAGAAAAAAGTAGAACAGACAAATGGTGTTAATGTGAGGCTGTTATAAAACAACTCGCAGCCCCGCCTGTACTCACAGTAGTTAGACCTGTTAACAGTTAAACTGCCACCTAACATGCAGTGAGAATGGGAGGGCGAAGGCTGCCTTAATTGCAGCTGCACAGGAGCCAATTCATGTGGCGAAAGCGCGGGCCACGTAAAGGTCGATGCAAGTGATGGCAACCGATGGTAGGCTGCATGACACAAGTGATGTGAAGCGCGTGATTTTCACTCTGTTCGCACCTTACATACCCTGTTACTATTCGTGGGACAGTGATAGAGGGAGGAAGTGGGGATGATAGCGTGTCTGTGCAGTCGAGGGCCGAGAACTGCAGGGTGGTACGCTCGCTCTGGGGCTGCGTTATGCTCAGGGGGTGGATATACCTCCCACACTGCAGCGCTTGGCAATACGTGGTGGGTTGCCTGCTTACAGTTGACGACAGTGCCACTGGCGGCCGGCAGGAACCTGAGGAGGCTAGAGATGTGCTAGTGGCACATCAAGCAAAAATTGTAATCCAATTAAAACAGTGCAGCAAGGTCAATAATTAATTCATTCATTCAATTCTCAACACAATCCGAAGTCAAAATAAAATGAGTACAGTGAAACCTTCTTAAGAAGTTTCCCATTTAATAAGTTTCCTGCTTAACAAGACAAATAATTTTATACAAATATGTATAATTTAACCCTTTTAAGAAGTTTTCCTGCTTAATAAGCACTATTTCTTCCTGTCCCATCACAAACGTCTTAACAGGGTTTTACTGTATGTAATTAAAGATATGTATCCGAAAACCAAACATTACCCGAACTGATAACCAAAATCTCTCACTCGCTCATCTAAGTTTCATTTTATTGAAAGTGATTTTAAGTATATTTTACAAATATACACAGGGGTGAAGTACTTACAGGCTGGTAACTTAATAATGACACATAAGAAAGGATGAACACATTGTTACGCTATAGCACATTTTGCTGGCTTGGCCACCTTCACCAGGCAGCGAGTTCAGGCACACAGAGTAATGGCGGCGGTGAAAGCGTGGTTCATTGCCCTAGCGGCCAATGGAACTCACTCCTGCAATGGTTCCTGCACCATCCAACAATCCTTCACTTCTTTTACCAGCAGACTTACCAACCTAATTTACCAACTGCAGTACAAACACTGCAACGTAGAATACATAGGCCTCACCACCAACACACTTTGACAAAGAATGAATGGTCGCAAAGCAGACACAAAACAACCAATAGCCGGTAAAGTGGACTTACTTGACCACATGCAGCATCACACCAAAATGGCGAGATCCCTACCAACCTCAAAAAACCGCTCAGAACTAAGGTGCAGAAACTAGTCCATCAATACATAACCAAGTCTCAACAACCCCCCAGGTCTAAACATCAGATAATTGTAATCACAACACCAGAATACACTTCCATATCTCTTAAATTTGAATTTTCCCACCACACCCTGGTTCGCTCCCTGGGCGCTAGGGCAACCAAACACATTTCCATCCCCGCTACTAAGTGTGCCTGAACTTGCTGCCTGGTGAAGCTGGCCTGGCCAATGAAGTGTGAAACTGTGCACTTGTGCAACAATGTGTTTGTCCATTCACGTGTCAAATGACCAGCCTGCGAGTACCTCAACCCTTTACATATTTGTTTAATTAGTTAGCTTAGCAGCCAAAGCCTTCTTCACGTACATTGATGGAGAATATTATCGTAGTTGCAGGGTTCTGCTGCATTTCTTCACTGACACCACCTGCATAAAGTTTTGATAATCATTAAAGAGTTACATGTGAGCTCCTCGTCCACATTAACACAAGATTCCTGTTGTCGTGTGAGCACAAGTTCCTTCAGGTCCTCTAGCTAAGCCTGATAAACTACATCTTTGACAAAACCTCTGAAACTATATGCAACTAAATACGTACCTTGGGAGCTAGGATGCAACAAGCATTTCTATGGAGTCCCACCGATATTGATCTCTTAAGGTTTTTTAATAGTTGCGCAATGTGTCTACCACTCAAAAGTTACAGGAATAAGAAGGGGGACACAGATGTAATGAGGAAAAAAACACATTTGGGATATCATAGAAATTTGCTGCTGCAGCAGGATGTTAATTGGCAGCATTTCACAGTCACTGCTGTTTCAGAAAACTTATGTTTCACAAGCAGTGTGAAGTTGCGCCCCTCTTGTTTGCCTCATTTTCTATCCCAAGCGTGCCTCCTTACATTGTGTGACTATTAGTTCTGTTACATGAATGGTCCAATAGGAGGGGGGGGGGGGGAGTTGAGGAGAGATAAGGATGCAGGGAACAGTAAAGAAAAACATTGAATGTAGTCAGTTACAGGCTTCCATGTTTGCGATAAAAGAAAGCACGAAATGGCACCTCAATTGCGTGGCGCAGTAAACAGGTCAGAAATTATATTTTTTGGCGACACAGGGAAAGAAAATTACATGCAGTTGATGAGATTAATGTAATATTTAATGGAAATATTTCACTACACACTGATTTTGACAGAAAAGAATATTTGTTCCAGAAATGATTGAACAGGTACAGTAGTTCACGAGAAAAATACACATTCACATATATGTACAATTATTAATTAAGGCCCTTAAGGGGTCATAAGAGTGAAATTTTACTGTAGTTCAATAAAAAACATACGACTGTCAATTATTTTTTAAGAATGTAATTAGGGTTGTTGCATGTGCTGTATACTGCACTACGGATAGTGAACCAAAAGCAGTACTTTCTTAATAGAACAACACATGAAGATACTAAATGCTAAGTTGAATATGAGCAATACACATTACTCATATTGCTCCAGTCTGCAATACCTACATATGCAACACGTAGCTGCAAAGAAGTTCGAATACCATTCGTGTAAACTTCTGTTCCAGAAACTCTATATTAATACGTTACACGCGAAAAGTAATGTGCAGTTAACAGCATTTGTACTTAATGTGTACTGTATCTACAGTCTGTCTCACGTAAGAATTCTAGTTTTTGACAGTTCTAAAGATTATCATATGTTCAAATTTCTACAGCAAAATACTTTTTATACTGCACACTTTGTGAGCCAGCTGAGTGTGTTTGTGCATAAATCTCTTGTGGCAGAGAAATCCACTGCATGTTCCATTGTCAATGCTGGAAAAAGGAATGTGAACACAACTGTCAAAAAGTAGAATTCTTACATGTGACATATTATAAATTAAAGACCTAACAAACTTACTTTGCTACTGCACACACCTCTGAACCACAGTTCTCTCTTACACAAATTTCATAATTTTACATGACTGCTGCCAAACAAATTGCAAAAAAAAAAAAAGTCACACACAGATACTAATTTTTTAATGAACATCCAGTAATTCATGAAGTATTATGAAAATCTATTACAATTATACTTACATACTTTAGGAACAATTTCATTTTACTACAATACGTTATGTACATACTGTACACTGTATCTACATTTTTACACTTATCTACAGATAAAGCCTTATACAGTATAAGTCTGCTTGATTTTGACATTTTCTTCTCAGAATTAGGTTTGTTAAAAAGATTGCAGAGATCCACTTTTCTAGGAAGTCGGAATAGTTCTAAGGTCAACACAATTGAGCTGTCGAGTATTATTATGTGATGATAAATATCATAATTATAAAAAACAGGCAGACTAATACTGTATAGACTAGGAGGTATATTATACATACAGTAAGTTGCACAAACTTATGAATAAGCCTCACTGCAGCTTAAATGCAATTTAAAGTTTCGTTACGTATGAGCTTAAAACTTTTAAAAATCCTACAGCCTTCAATTTTTCATACATAGGTACTTTTTCTACCTGTCGAAATACTGTGCTGTCATATACAACCTGTGACTTCTGTAAGGATTTGTACAGCTACCTGAACACAACTATCAGGAATACAGAATATACAGACTAATACATATCAGTTAAAATATTAACGTCATATCAATACCAGGTGGAACCACAAAGCGAAAGAAAAACGAGAAACCATGGGAATATAAATAAATTTTTTTTGTAGGGGTTGTGGAAGGGGGGAGGTTTTATCTAACCGATTTGCAACCAGGTACTTTTTTATACAGGCTGTTAATAAACTCATCAAAATATGTATTTATAGAAGCGAATCCTCTTGGAAAATGGTGATACGCATTGAAACTGAAACTTATCGCTTAACCCTAACCCTACGGAAGATGGCTGCCCTTGAAATTTGTGTTTATGGTCTTTTTTATGTGCAATATTAAAAACAACAATGAACAAAACCACAATTTTTTAAACATTGTGGAGTGTAATTGAGGTATAAACCATGCGAAAAAAATCAATGGCTAAACCATCAATCTACATACAACAAAACAAGGGAAACCACCCAGTCCGTATTTGCGTGCAAATTTCCAATGCCTGGTATATAGCCCAAACACTGTCAGGCTTCAGCAGCAGAATGATACCTGGGTTCACCCGACTATTATTCGCTCTGGCATGATGTGTCCCTACCAAATAAAGTTAGAAAACCTATCATTGCCAACAGTATGGAGATAATCTGGGCAACACACACTGAGGCCACTACAAATGAAGCCTTTCCTGAGGGACATTTACGTTTCTGTGCTATTGTGGAAGTTACGGCTGAATGCACCTTACCGACAAAATCATATTTTCTGTTTCCTCAACTTGAGGGTAGGTTGTTCAGAGATAAGGGTACTCTACGAACGAAATAATTTTTTCCAGAACATCAGTGTTTACTTCCCGCTAATTGCTTACAATTGGCAATCACAGAAACTCCAACCTTCATACGTGGAGGGCTGCCCAGATTTTGCCTTGATCCGACCTCTAGTTGCTCACAAACTTGTGAGCAAACTGTAAACTTGTTAAATACCTCAGACCTACTCGTTCAGCTTAGACCACAGTGGGTCATAGAGGTAATTTAATATGTTTAGGTATAGAAGTCACCACGCAACGTTATATTTTCTGCAAGCAGCAAGTTCCACGACACACAGCTTCAATCACCACCAATGCTGAACATTGAAGAGAACTCTAGAGGGCAGGTAGAGAACTAAGCCACCAGCAGATGAAGAAATTGAGAGCAGTTGATTTACGAATAACACAACTGAGACGGAAAACGTGTGAGTGAACATTACTCTAGCAACTAGTAATATACAGGGCAACCATGGCATAATATAGCAACCAGGCAAAGTGTTCGGCAGCTAAAACATGCAGATTAAACCCTATCCCTCTGCAACTTCTAGACCTATACATATTAAATTACCTCTACGACCCACTGTGGTCAGTCAAAGCTAGACAAGTAGGTCTGAGGTATTTAACAAGTTTCCAGTTTTCTCACAAATTTGTGAGCAATTGGAGGTTAACAGATCAGGGCAGAATTTGGGCAGCCCTGCATGTTCAAATTCCTCAACGGAATTATTGACTCGGTGACGAAGTAAATGAACTTTGTGCCACACCTAGAACTCATGCTTGCATAGCCAGTTGGGGCAAAGAGGCAGAGTGCAGGTTACAGACAGTAAAGAATCATCTCCAGCAAATTTAATTGATTAACGGTCGCTCTACTAGCACGGGTGACTGCCGGCTTACCCCTCCCTTGCCAATCCACACCTGATCGCACCACCGTGACCCCGACTCTGCACATCCTGTGTGGCCCTGTCGCAGAGGCACATGGAGAGTCATTCTAACCTAACACACAGTTGCAACCCACTGAGTGCAACAACCTCACACACATCACGAGTTTCCTCACTCTTTAATTTTCTAGATGTCCCTGCTACTGCTTTCAAAGTGATTCTTCACATATTGTATTGTCTTTTTGTGTTGTGATCTTAGCCTTCCGTGGCTAGTTGAGCAACTTCTTAAAATAATTTTTTCAGTAACTCTACTATTGCCACTTCCTCTTTTCTGCCACTATTCTCTCTTCATTTACCATCCTCTTGTGCTTTTTCTCCTTCCTCATCTAACGTGGATGTACAGAAAGTTTTCTCTCACCTACATCTTCCAACATCCTTATTTGCATCCATGCTTTTCTTGTTTCAATAGTAATTTTTGTTTCTCCGGAGTGTAAATATACTTTATAAGCAGTATATATGTTGTTTTACTACATTTCAGTGACTAAAATCAATTAAGCATAAAATGTGATGCAATTCCTTTTGCTTTTCTCTCTGTCTATACCATTCCTTGGAGCTGAACTGTCCATACCGTATAAGAATTCCATTATTTGACAGATCATAAAAAAGTAGGGCAATGTAAACAAAAACATTATGTATCCTTCCACCACCATGTGCTTTCCAGCTCACAATCAAAACATGTCAACAGTTAAGGTATATTATGATTGCAATAACATCCTAAGTGTGTTGTGATTTTCTTTAGATTAATTTTTTTAGCTCTTAGACAAATAATTTATTTTCAATACTAGCTGCACATTATTCTTACTAGGGTTAGGTGAGCAATGTTAATGGAATTATTTCATATTACAGTAATAGATAGCCTACTCTACAGATGTTAAGATAATATAATAATATAAAATTTAACATTATTTTTTTTGTATATTTTCCTAGGTATGATCAAAATTGTAACATTTAATGACATTACCAAAAACAAACAAACATGTATGGGCAACTTATGTTTTCTACTTGACATCTAAAAAGATTAAATAATAGTAGCTAAATTGGTTACAACAAACAGAGGTTGCAAGAGCTTATGACAGTGCAAGCAAATATATTTAAACTAAAATAATAAATAAAATAATCCATGCAAACATTACAATTAGTTTTTTTGCCTTCAATTTGGTTCTGCACTATAAGATCATAAAGCCGTATAGGCCTCGTTTTAAGTTTCAGGTAGTAGACTATAGAAAAAACTTACCTTTTGTGGTAGGGCCTACCTTTGAAATATTAGTGTTATCATAGTCATGCGACTCACAATACTTAAAAAAACTTGTTAACATACTTATTATAGACTACACAGCAAAAATTTGTGCTTTCACAACCGAAACTGAAATAATATATCAACAAAAAGCGTAAGTAATAAACAAACATGGGTAGGCCTAATTGCCTAGATCAACTTTAAATCATTTTGTTGATTAACACATATGTATTATTAAACAAGTACAGTATACACTTCAATGACCGGGAAATATATAGGCATAGGTCTTCAGGCCTTTTCTTTTTTTTTTCTTTTTTGCAGCTGACAGGCACAAAATCTCAGCGGACATGATTTTAACCACTTGCTAAAAAAAAACATAAAACATGGAATTTTTCGTATGACTCATTTTCATCACTGTAGAAACATTTTCTATTAATAAACTTTACCTGTAAAACCAATAGTTTAGTCCCTTCGCGATGAGTAGCTACTCTTGATATTTACCACGAGAAATTCAAACACTCGCAAAGCAAATGGCCACTCTGTTTTTGGTTGCCGGGCGTCATAATATCCCACTGGTGATTACAAGCTGAGTTTTATAATCCCCACATTACAATAATAATAAAGTAACACATTATAAGAATCTCAAACACACGTGAACGCGCTAACTCTTCACACTCTCAAAGAGCAGGGCTTTGTTTTGGTTACAGGTCGACTGATAACTGTGTGGTTGTTTGTAAATTACTTATAAAATTACACAATTTGAATAGAATAAAATAGTTAACTGACTAATGCTGGATATGAAGCTGTGTCATTATATTACGTTTCCTCCAAAACGTGTACTTATTTGTCACGTATAATACACACTACTTTCAATGTCTGCGATGGAAGGTAACCGATTTATTGATCAGGGCTGCCACTACTGCTTCATCATGTCATGTCCTGTTATTTTAAATGGTTGCCACGTGTCTGGCACGTGTTAAAAATATTGGTAGCATTGGCTATCAAAACACGGAATTCTTACATGGGATAGAAAGTAAATAAAGTTTTTTTTGTCTTATGTTAATAAGCAAATTAAATTTTTAAAATTCTTCTTGTCAGGCTTTGCTGAAAATATCAGTCATCCTAATCCAGGGAGATGCTAAATTATATTTGTAATAGCCCACCCATTGTAACTGTTTTTTAGTCCTATTTTGCCTGAAAAACCATTCTGATAAGACGTACGATCATTTGTTCCCTCACAATCTACGATCTTGAATAATATGTCAGGGTACTTGAATTACTTTGAGTGGACGCTTTCAGAAGTGTAGTTCATGTGCCTTCTATTGTATGGAAATAAACCTTAATTTTGTACACATCTACCTTCGTGACACAATATTGTATGTATTTAAAAAAATTAACAACAATGACAAGAAACCCCATTCCAAACTTACAGAACATCATAGAGTATATGGATGGCCTGTGGATGAAAGGCAAAGATTCCTACCTGAACACACCAAGCTAGGGAACAAATAAAAATAAACTCTCTAAAAACATTTCTGAGTACTTGCTCAAGTCAGAGGGTAGTAGATCAATTTCTCCTTCTTTTCCTCAAACCACACAGACCATATATCATCTATTTTAAGAACACGCTAGTGAATACTTCGTCTTTTCTACTTTGAACCTGTATTCAATAGTCTGATAATTTTCTGAATAACCAAATATTTGTCCAAGTACTCTATTAACTTTTAATAGAATTACACCCAACATACTCATTTTACACTCAAAAATGTTTGTAACTAAGCAAGAACTCATTATTTCATTTTACGTACTTGCAAGTAGCTTGTGTATACGTCCTGTATGAAGAAAAGTACAAAAAATGATAAATTAAAATTCACCATTAAAGGATGTAAATATTCACAAAAATCACTCACAAAGAATGTGAGACAATTTGGTTAATAAAACACTTAAAGATCATTGAGAAACAAATAAACATAGGTAATTCAAACAAGCCTTGGTTTACTCAATGTACAAATAGGCCATACGTACAGTATATTAAAAACAAGACTTTTAAAGAATTTAAAATATTGATGACCAAAACTTTTCAACTAGTTATTAAAACAATACTGTCATTACCTACATAGTCCTAAAAATTCCTCGACGGAAGAATGCCAATAGTTGATTAATAATATACCACTGCCACGTGTTCGTTCATATACGAATCAGAAATTTGCGTCTCTTTTAAACGTAACTTATGACATGTTACAAAATTTAGTTACTGATTTTCAGGTTGTTTACTTTATCAATGTTCCACTAATCTATACCAACGACAGTATGCTTTGTGTGATAATGTAACACTGAACTTTGCTGTATAAGCAACAGATACTAGGTGGTGTTGTGGTTGAAATATGTGTTTCCATGTATCACATTATTAGCAGTTGCACTAGAATATACCACTGTTTCACTAACATCTACTGAAGACATTATTATTTATTATGTGCATTCGTAGAATGAACATTACTATATTTTATTCAGGATAAAGTGAGCACTAAATAATTAACCTTTGAAAAAAATCACCAACTGTTACTGCATATAAATCAACATTAACAATATAGTTACATTATTGTTTGTATGGTTGGCAGCGAATCACTACATGTAGTTCTGTGTATTTTCCTATTTGAATACAACATTCGTGAAAGAATATCAAATGCAATAGACCTCTCTGTAATTAATATACCTTAAAATGTTTATTTGATCTTATTGTCATAACTACTGACTGTATAATTTGACTTAATTAGCGCCAGCACAAAGTCACGCAACCGGGCCGTTGAACATCAACTGTCATTATTGCACATTGCCGCTAGTGCTCCGTGCTACAGAGGTAGTTCAAAATTCCACAGACAGGTGGTATCAGTTAGGTTTTCACTGCTTTGCTATTCGCTTGGAAGCGAGTTGAGTCATTGAGCGTGATGTGAAGTCATTGATAATATTGTAAATTGTTGTGTTTTACTATCTCCAGCCTATAAACCTCCCTATAAAGACGATTACCTAGAATAGAGTCTTTATAAAGAGGTTTAATTGTACAGTATAACCCAATTTTAAAACCCCACGGTACTTGAGGAAAGGGTTGTTATAGAGAAGTGGTTGTTATTAAAAGGGTTTTACTGTACCTGAAATTAGAAACAGGATTTTTTTATGTTTCACACTAAGAAAATAACGTTATTTATTGTTTCTGTTAAGCGCATCATCGTCATTCATGGCAGTTTGCTGAACGGAACTTGAAATCTTTAATTGCGTGTCTCATGTGTTTTTATAAATTTGAATATACAATGCACACATTTACGAGATTCGTAAGGGCAATAGTGCATGTTTAATCAATTAGAGTCGGTGAACAGAAACCAGTGTTATACATAAGATGTTAACTCACAGGTATCTATAGAGTGTAGTGTGTATTTAATAAGTAGATATTGTAGATAACATTTATCAGAACAGCGTAATGTAAATGTAAACATTGTACATGCATATATAAATAAAAACACGTGTTAATGTTTATATTTACATGCGGCGGAAAAATACAAATTAACCAGGGCTTTTCCGAGTGCTCACTTCATCCCGAATCACCTATACATCTGCAAAAAGGTATGTACAAAGTCCTCTAACTGTATTAACATCTAAAACATACAATACAGAGGATATTTATGCGAGTCTGTGTAATATCATTTCACACGTCAATTTATCCATTATTGATTACCTGTTTCATTCCCATATCTACAATACTACGTTTTTTTGTTGTTTTCCCAAAATCTACGTATTTAATTTGGCTTGGTCTCTTTTGCAAATTCCTGATTCAAATCCAGTACAAACCCGATTTCGAGTGATCTCACACTACCTGAAAATGACCAGTCAAAATTTCTTGCCATTTGAAGTTGTTACCAACTAATTTCAATATCGCGAAACCCCAAAAATTGCATTTAAAAAATTTTTTTACAGTAACTTGACTTTTATTCATCTCTAATCACGCTGCTTACTTCCATGAACACTTATGATTTATTATGCATGTTCCTGGGATTATTATAATTTTTCTTTGAATCAATTTAACTAATCCTGAGAATTACTACTCAAAACTGATGCAACTTTAAAGCCACTGCTCAAAAATCGTGGTTAAACTTTATGTAGCCTATATTAGGCAGAGGTACAAGTACTTACAGATTATATGTATTTAAAAATAGGTACACACACACAAAGGGACTATCCACATTTTTCCGCAGAAGTGCGGTCACAATGTTTTGCCAGCTTCAAACTGACTTTCTCGAGCCGCCCACGACCGTGCTTCCACGGAAAAATGTGTGTCATTCCTTTGTGCTATTTACAAGCATCATCTGTAAGCACTTGTACATACATCTGTTATATGTATTATTCTGTTAGCCTAGCTGCCCATTTCCAGCCATTTTTATGTATATTAGCCAAGTCTAGATTTTGTATTGAGTCAGCGATGGTATAAAGTAATCTAAGGCCACTCAAAATCTGGGTTCTACTGTATATAGCACATACAAATATGTACGAATTCTAGGCAGTGATTCAAGCAGTGCACCTCTCACATTCCAGGCCCATCCCACATAGTCAAACTCTCAACATTAAATTGTGATGCATGTAATCAACTGTAACATTCACACATAAAACAACCATACATACAGGTCACACTGAGTCTTAAGACATAATAATACTTTTTCTTTCACACTTAAAAAAAGAAATCATGAAGTAATATAAATAACAATCTGACTATAAAAATCAATGAGCACTTCTTTCAACCCAAGTGAACATTTCATATCAGTAATCTGCAGTTAATACAATACTTTTTACAATACAACTACAACATATTTATGCATGAAAGCACAGCATTAAACCACAAATATAATTCAAATAAGAGCCTGTTTGCAGCTATTCAGCAGTAAATTTTCTTCTATCACCTATTAAATTGTCAACTGCATAAACATCATGACTAAACACGTTCAACACAATCTAAAAGACTTTGGAATATATACATATGTATGTGTTACAGTATTGCTTTATTGCTCTACAGTCATAAATAGAATAAATATTGTATCACATAATTCTGTACAGTAGAACCTCAACTATCAAGGTGACGTAACTGAAAACTCATTTTGATAAAGTGAACTTCGAGAAACCAAATTCTGAAACAGCACTTACCTATATTATGTCTACACGAGATAATCACGAGTTGCTGCACAAGCTGGTGAAGTACATTCTAAATTGCGCGTAATACTACGCTTTGTGCACTGCCAAAAACATAAGTCTGATAGAAAATACTTGGTGCTGGAATTTTTATTCCCTCAGGAATCACCTCAGATAATGCGCAAAATGATAACAGATACGTAGATGAATAAGGTCCTACTGTACTCTTACAAAATCTCATCCTAAGTTGACTACAAAAAAGATTACAGTAAGTGGTAGCAACCTTATTCAGAATTTACCGTTGGTGACAGATCTGTGACGGACCTCAGCAGCACGCAAATATAGACATCCCATCACTACAGATACGGGAGTGATGACGAACACTTAGGTTGCATGTACAGCTACTATCAATGCACAGTTTACCTAAAAACATTCTACTGAATAAATAATCAATGGCTGAAACTTGAAATAAACAACAAACCTCTTTTCTTACGACTGCAGGTAATTATCAAAATACTTCATACAGAACTGCTCATATATAATATATCTGAGAACACTAAAAAGCGTTTAGCTAATCTGTACGTAATTTGATAATTCATAATTGAAAAACATGTAAGGAACCATGAACATAGTGTAATGTCTGACTCATGTAAGTATTCTGTATTTTGACACTGCACATCTGAGAAGGGTGTCTGTACACAGGCTTGCAGAGACCGTGCTTTTCCAGGAAGCCAGGTAGGCTTAAAGCTCCAAACAATGGAACAGTCGGACACATTTCTCAGAAGAGAAATGTCAAAATACGGAAAAGTTACACAAGACAGACTACGCTAATCAGGAAAATGTTCCACATGACAATGAGAAAACAGTGTTATACTTTGTAAGTGTATCTAGAATTGTTTGGTTTAAAGTCTACTACATTCCGGCATTCCTGTTTCCACATTTTCAAAATCAGAGGTCAATACTTACAGAGGATATTATCAGTTTTCAAACCTCTGCAACACATTTGTGCACTATTTGTGAAATTGCCTCGTCTATGCACAGGCAGTTCCAGTACATGCATCTTTAATCCTCCACCCAAAATTCAACAACCGGAATTAAGGTCTGGCTCTGCAACCGACGGAAAATTCGAAACATTGCTAGGTCAAAAATTTAGTCTATTCAAATAATTTTACACAAATTATTGGAAGTAAAATAAGTCAATTATTTACAACCATGTTTATAAATAGCAAATTACTTTTTACGAGAGAAAGCTGTACAAATAAAAAAACGACGTCAGTTTGACTGGCCCTTATCTGAAAAGAAAAACAATCTAGTGTTAGATTATGCCCACTGACAAAACTGAACAGTTTTCATAAATAGTTGAAAAATTACAAGAAATTGACATCTGCAAAGATTAACGTACTCTCGACTTCCATAGTAAACACTTTGATACATACTGTATATTTATACCAAAAGAGCATGTAAATACAAAAGTTGCAGCTAAACGCTAGTTAGAGTGAATCTTATCTTATTGGTTTACTAAAAACATTCAAAGTTAGTTTGATGTTACAGCCAACACAAGACAACTACTACTTCAAACACTATTTTTCACTTTCCCATGCCACCAACAGAAGTGTAAAGCTTGAGAAGAAAAAATTTTTAAAATGTAGTTCCGTCATTTTGCTAGAAAAATGTATGCAAGTTAAGTTACAGCTTAACACAAAGCATAAGTTGTACATAAATTGTTAGTATGAAACAATTTTTAACTGCAGTGCCTCCAAGACTGTATAACCCAAACTTAAGATCTCTTCTTTATGGTTTGATTTTTACTAGGCCTACTCAAGTTGCGGGAATCTTTGTATGCCTAACATCGGAAAAGCCTACTGAACTTCCCGTCTCCGGCATGAAAATATGTCTCAGCAGACACAGCTACCAAGTTCTTTTACATTATTTTAACGACATTAAAACATTCTAATAATTATTTCTGACTAGTAAACTTCCATGTTGTAACATGCTCTCAACTAGCATGATAACCTACAAATACTTTTATATTGGCCTTAGGTAACTTCTGAAAGCAGTAAGATGTATCACTATACTATAATTGCTTGTCAATTGACACTATAGTATATACTAACATTCAGAAAAATTTTATAAAGAAAACGAAAGGAAAAATTAGAAAATGCCTGAAAAAAAAGTTGTTTTCTTTGTGTAGTAAAGTCTAGTGAATAAAACTTGTGTATTCATAATTTGTACATTTGAGATTACATCATGCCATACTACTTTTAGTTTGAAGCAACAGCAGCGTACACTACTTTCAAAGCTACAAAAGCTTCAAGAAACTTTTTTTTAGTAAAATTTTTATGCAACAATGTTCAGGCAGTCAGTTATTAATTTTTAAAAATCCCTGTTTACGGAAAGGATTTAAGGGGTATTGATCCCTACCACCTTGGATTTATCTGTTTCTTCTCGATAACTTCTGTTCCAGTCGATGTAACGACATTTTTGTCACGACAAGGCATAGATACAAACTTCATCCATTTTCTGTCATTGCTGGAACCATAATATATTCATTATTTTGCAACGGGAAACAGCTGAAAAGGAAAAATTTCTTTATTTACGGGAGCGACTACAGATGCCACAAAATTAACAGAAACAATGCCATATGGATTCCAAAAAGTGAATGAAACAATAAACTATGCCTTGTCAGCGTGAAAAAAATAAAACAATGTGTCTATTCCCTGATTTATAAGACAAACCATAAAACCGATGTGACAGGGATCAATCCCCATTTGAATTTCCTGGCAAAGCTAGTGATTTATATTTGCCTGATGTAAGCTAACTGTGGCTGGAAAAATCTTCCATTGGCAAGTCAAACTTTCTGATCCAAACCACACCTAGAGTAAATATTATATACCTGACATGCTCTGCAGGAGTGAACAATAATCAGTAGTTTCCATGACACCTCAACACTGTGTGTAGCAGCTGGCATTTGAGAGTGGCATACACAATGTCAAAACTAACCTACATGTAAGATGGCATACCACGTTCTCCCGAATCCTGCGAACTTTCTGGAGCTGGATTATTTTTCCTCCGTCTCTCCACATGGCCGTGGCAGTTCTCGCACTCGTCGTCCGTCTCCGAAGAGCTTTCCCCGAACATTCGCTGCTTTGTGTAAATACAGCAACCTTCAACAAAGAAGTTTTAGCCATGACAAGTCTGGTAATGTCTTACAATAACACCACATTTTACAAAAAACAACTTCAACCTTTTCTAAACAATGACAGAAAGCATCTCATATGAACTCACTTTAGTGTCCTGCCTACTTGCCTCAATTTTGCAACAAGGAGTCCTAAGTCTGTGTGGATACTAACTCTGACTCTCACTAACTCGACATCTGCTCACCGTCTCTACACGCAAGACACTCAACTAGCATGTAGTCTACCCATATGTGACTCACCTATATTATTATTGCAGCATAAAAAAACAAAAAAGTACGATGTTTACCTAAAAAAAAAAAAAAAACCTGAAACTTCAAAACAGAAAATTTAACAGCCAAAACTGACTCTGAAAACACCCCGTTTTAGCAGTTTTCAATATCCCATAATACACTTAAACAGATATGAAAACGTGTCACCACACATGTGGTCCTAATAATTAATAAATACTAAGTTATTAACAAAAAGACCCTACACTTATGAATAAAACCATTTTTCTTGATACACTACATCACCCTGCCACCTAGCCATATAAATTAACTATACTTCCAAACTCAAAAGTGCTCATGGCTGGTAAATGCCATGAGAATCAGATGGTTTTAAAGTTTAAAGTAAATACAATAAAATTCATCACATTTCTGCAACACACTTTTAAACTGAAGTTACTGACCAGTGACTAGTGAGTTGGGATCCGGAGCCTGTGTTTCAGGTTATAATTCCCACTGAGAGTGTTGATGTAAAGAAGGTGAGGCAGTCTCAGTAGAAGCAGATGACACAAGATGGAGGGGCAACGTGACGTAAAAAGTCAACAAGTTTTAACCTGGCTAGAATTTTCTGTGAAAACATGACAATTCGTGAATGAACATTTACTAAACTTCTAGAAAATCAAAAACATATTCATTGCTATGGATATAATGAGCATATAAGAAATGCAGACGGTATTTTTTCCCGCTGGTGGACGTTCAGATTTGTTTCGTTGTTGAGATGATTGCCTGACAATACTGTTCTTAAGAAGAGCCTTAATAGCGAGTCATCAAAAAAAGTCATAAAACACTACTTAGGCCGCATTCCGTTACTGCTGATTTCACTGATTCAGTAATCTCAGTAACGTCAGCAGCAGTTCCAAAACTGCTGAGATCACTACCAGTTGTTTTCGCGGGCTTCTGTGTAAGCACCCTGTGTGAGGCTAGACGACTACTGAGATTACTGGAGCTGCACGGTTGTGTAGTGTCAGTAAAATAAGTGATGGCGGGAGTTTTAAAAATTAGTGTAGAACTTATGGATGTTACGAAGGTTAGGTGATATAATTACAGGACTTTTGTGACTGTGCGACATGTACAACAATCTAATTAAAGTAATACAAGGTCAATGTAACTATATGTATGCGTATATATACGTATTAATATAAGAGGTTAGAATGACCATGCACTCGTAAACTACCCACGTTTTTGGGCATAACACCATTTAATTAATTGTGTTTCAAGCCAAAATGATTCTGTTATATCAGTTGATTAAATTTGTTGTTTATATTTACAACCTCTTTTATTACTGTATTGCAGATCATTCCGAAACTATTCTCACCGAGACAAACACGATTTCCACTAAACACTGAAACTGTTCCGATACTGCTGGCAGTAAACTCAGTAATCTCAGTGATTTCAGCAGTAACGGAACGCGGCCTTAGTGTTGGAATTCAGTTTTACAGATGCTTAGTCTTGAACAAACCACACTTTAACCTCTCCACATGACGATGACACAGCTACGTAGCCACAGCAACCAGGAGCACTCACTATATTTCATTGCATTATATCAATGTGCACAACCAGCGATGGTCAGTGAGTTGTTATCATGTAAGGTTCCATATTCTCAGAACTGTACACTTCTGATGCACATGACAATGAAAGTTTTTCTGGCTACTAAACCTTTGGTGATCGCTCAGTAATAAGCTGCACATGCAGACTAGCAGTATCAACTATCACACAACCCTAGCAACAATGCACCAGGGGACACGGTGGTCAAGCGTTCAGACCACTCGCCTCCCACAAAGGTGATCCAGGTTCGATTCCAGGCGGGGTCCGTCCCCAGATATTCGCAAGTGGGAATCATGTCAGACGATGCCATTGGTTGGCAGGTTTTTGTCTGGGATCTCCCATTTCCCCCGCCCCTTCATTCCAACACTGCTCTGTACTCACCTCATGTCACCCTTACCAGCGCTGAAGACCTCGATGTTAAGCGGTGACATAAATATCTCAATTATTCACTAGGCTTACCACTGTACACCACAGAGGTCTCTAGTTAGAGCTTAAGGGGGACAGGTACCCGTAATATTCTAATTCTTCATTTTCTGCTGCAAGTTCCTTACAACTAGATTTATCTAATTTTTCTGCCTGACAAGGCACAGATATTCTGGCAGATAGTCACAAATGTAGTGTGAGCAAAGCAATACCAACTGTTACAAAGCACGGATTCTGTCATGTGCCTTGTTGATGTCTAAAATGCAATAAAAAATGTACCATCAAATTGAATTCCATTATCCCAAAATGCCAGGCACAGATTCCCTTAATAGTAAAACATCTTGCCGACAGTGAGATAGATCACTACCCTACACAGCACACACAGTAAATCTTGTACAATGTTTCAATTAATTGAACTTTTTTACCACGACTTGTCCAATAACTTTGTAGAAACATGTACACAAAATGATCTGATGGAAGCAATAAACTATGCAATACTAATGAAAGGTGACACAACCTCAAACAAACTGAGAAAGGAATCGTGCATAACCTCAGTTTGGAAACCATCCTGGCAGTAACACTTGGAACATAGCTGGAGACAGGAATTGAGCTTCCCAAATGTCAGTCCAATGCGTTACTGTTGTGCCGCCTCGCACTCAAAATACTAGTGCAACTGACAAACCAACATGTAATGTAATATTATTCTAAATGTCTACATAACATAATATGCTGCACATACACTTTGACTTCTTCTTGTTCATGTGCTCATTGTCCACCGTCCCTTCGCCCCACTGCACCTTCTTCTTAGGCTTGGGTTTGCGCAGCCTCAGCCGTACAGTTGGCACATCCTGACAGTAAACATAATTAATTTGTAACTAAATACAAAGTTAAGTAAAACTATTATATCTCTAAGTATTAAACAACTCTCATCCTATTTTCTAATTCTTCAATTCACAACTCACAAAAAAAAGAGAAAGAGAGAAGCCAGGAAGGACAGGTACGAGAATATAAACACAGAAGAAAATCAGTTGGAAAATTTTGTTCACTGGAAATGGTCTAATTTATTTTGTACCGAGCACACAATGAAAACTTGAGAACTTACAAAAAATAAAAAATTTATAAATATCAGCTAGAACCGAGACAAAAATCTACAGAAAAAAAATACAGAAAAGAGATGATAGAAACAAAAAGATGACCTAAGGAATTTGTGCATTCTCAAAAAATTAATTTACATGCCTGATGTTTTATCTTGATGAATTATATTAATATTAATAATAATAATAATAAAATATAGCTACAATACAGAGTTGTACAACTAAACCTGTGTTGTCAGACGGGAATTCTTGCATTGGGAATGTGCAATCTCGCCACCATGTGGCAGCACATTTGCGAGTAGGCCTATTTATTTATCTTGAATGTCTACTTTTTTTCCCCTGTGTATATGGATTTAGGTTCCGAGTACATTGTACAATATGACACTGTCCAATAGGGGATGAAGACAGAAGGTAAAAGTGCAAGATTCCTTATCACAAGTAGAAGAGATATGTCCTGGGTGCCACAAGGAAGTGTGATGAGCACCTTGTTATTCACAGTAATGGCGAACAACACGAGTCTGGGAGTGGGCGGCAAAATAAGATTGTTCGCTGATGACTGTGTTTACATGCGCAGGTGGTAGGAGGAAACAAGATGCAAGATAACACTATTATGGGCGCGGTTCACGTCAGTTTTCAACGACTTTATTTTTATGTTTGTACCAGATATTTTTTTTCTTACTTAAGACGTAAATTGTGATTAAATCTTCCTCTTTGAAAATTTGTGTATCTCTCATAATTTTTGGGTGATAAGTCGTAAACGTCAAAATTTCAACTTTATGATTTTATGTACGCCACTAAAACCAACTGACATACCAAACCGAATAAATTCACAGTGCATAACAATTTTGTAGGATCTGATTTGACATAAATAAATACAATAAATAAGATATTTCTGTAGTAAATAAAAAATACTGAATTTTAAAATGACAATTTAAAAATTTCAAAAAATTTTTTAAAATATAAAATTTTTTATTTTTCTATTTTATGTGTGTCAATTCATAACCTACAACATTTTTATACACTGTGAATTTATTCGGTTTGGTATCTCAGTTGGTTTTAGTGGCATACATAAAACCGTAAAGTGCAAATTTAGACGTTTACGACTCGTTACGCAAAAACTATGAAAGATACAAAAATTTCCTAAGAAGAAAATTTAGTCACAATTTTTGATTAAAATTAGAAAAAAAATATCTGGCGCAAATATAAAAATAAATAAAGACGTTGAAAACTAAGGTGAACCACACCCTTAAAATATTATTGTGGACTGAAGAGAATAAAATGAAAATAAGGTAAATATGAGAAAGGTAAATACTGTTAGGTTTACAAGAAAGTTAAGCTGTTTTCACAACAGAGTGACGCGACGCTAAGCGTCGAGCATCAGCCAATCAGAGCCTTGACGCCAGTGTCGAGCGTCTGGAACACTGCACTGGCGGATGAAATTTGATTTGTTGCTCATCGCCGGTGACTGATACAAAGAAGAAGAAAAGTTGTTTACATTTTAAAACTTGTGCGCATATTTTAAGTATTTTTCAAATTAGAGAGAAGTAAACAATAATTTCATACTAATAACATTCCGTTAAAAATACTGGTATTTGTGCAAATTAAAGCGTAAGTTCGTTGAAAAGAAACTAATGTAATTGTCTTACTTTATTTTTCAGTAGGATACTTAAATTTTGTTTTTGTTTCATATTTATTTAAATTGATGCAAACATAAACAGATTATCATTTCTTTTATTCTCCGTTCAAGTATCTTCAAAAACTGTTTACAGTTACTAAGTTATTTATCTCAGTAAAAGATGGCAGCACAAGTTTGCATTACTTGCTGCCGGCGATATTTCGTCGCTCTATTATGATGGCATGGCAGGAACTTGTCGCTGGTGGCAAGCGTCTGGCAGATCGCGCCGCTGTATTGTGAAAACTGCTCAATGAAGCGACGCGATACAGCTGGCGGAAGAAAAGTTGACACGACCTGCCATCTGTGTGAAGACATATGAACCACATGGGGCAATTACAAAAATTCACTCCCACGACTACTGCAGATTATTTCAGTCACGCGACCAGATTTTGTTGATTAGATTAGATTTATTTATATTTTCTACATGATAAGTATTTTGCTAAATGCTACATCCACAATGCATTCTTTATACCGTATTTTACTTACATTTAAATATAATATTAGTTAGGTAATTGACGGAAGTTATAGTTGAATTTTCTAACACAGGCTAGTTTCATTCGGGTTAAATTTCGGACACCCTACACTGCCCTAGTGAATTATCATAGGCACCTTTATAATAGGCTATATAAGCAAAATATGTTGCGGGATGTCAGGTTATGTTACTGTGAGGCAGGTATAAACAAATATGTGTAGCCAGATCAATACTCCATCTTTCGTTCCTTCCCTCTGGTTTGTATTTCTTGTATCTTGTTTACAAACATCACAATAGTTATTTTTTTAATTTTTCGCGTTCTTGCTTCTAGTTGCCTGTTGTCTTTGACATCATCAACGATATCGCCCGGGGCGGCAAGTCAGCCTCGTCGCTGAGAGATGTCGTGCATCGCGAGCGATGTAGCCTAACTGTTCGTTTGGTGTGACATCAGGTGTGTTGAAATCACTGACCTTTCCCACATAGCATATGCAAATTTATTAAAGCAGTTACTCTGTAAATATGTAATTTTAACAAACAGGATAAATGAACGTAAATGTACCCTAGCACTTGTGAGCTAAAAATGATGGATAAGAAAAACCATAAACTACGTTGTTTATACACACACAAAAGAAACCAAACGAGAACTTGCCTGCTGTGCACGCTCCTCTTCACTTTCGCAGAGCGTCACTGATGCTTCTGAAGTTGTGGGTCTCTCTTGTTCTGACATTATAATAATGTTCAAGACAGTATTCGACTTCAAGACTTTACGATCATTTCACATGATTCACACGGCCATGACATTTGTTTTGAAGACCACAAATGGACTACTTTGTTCAAGAAACGTATTTTAAGTTGCCAAAAAAACGTTAACTAATACAATTCTGCCCTTCAACTTTTACAACAAATACAAAATGAAACGCACTTTAGGAAACACACTAACCAAAACAAAACATTCAAAGTAGTTGCTCCACTTATCACCGTTTGTTGTTAAAGAGCCAAACAACAACAAATGAAACTGGTATCGATATAATACTTTCGATACTGGTTTTCAGATATTCTAGTATTTTCTCCGGTCACATCCGTTTCATAGTTTTCACATTTGGCACAAGGATACTTTCCGCCACTAGGAGCACTAGCGTCTGTACTAGATAATGATATATAATCATAATGTCAGCATGTGTGATATTGTACATGACAAGTTTCATATCCTGAGCAAATGCCCAACATAGGATCCACGAAACACTTATAAAAAATAAAATAAAAAACTAAAAATAAAACTGTTTAAGGCCTATTCCAAATAAAGTTAACCTCTTCACTTTACCTTTGCGTTAACTTTTCAAACATAATTACCACGGATTTGACCACGGTCGTAAAGAAAACCCCTGGACCTTAGAGTAAATATAGAGTAGAGGGAGTATCCTCTATACAGCTGCCTACCACGGTCGTAGAAGAACAGGTCTGGACACTCGCCTATCTAACAATGTATTTTGCTTGACCCCCTTGTTGTCAAGTTACCGAGAATGCCGTATTTTTTGGCGCTGTTTTCCGGGCGGTCGGACTCAAACTCCGTCAACTTTTTTCAATTGTTAAATTTATAAAGTAAATAAAGATTGCTAGAGCCTTTTCTTAAATTTGTGAGCGAAGAAAGCATTTCATAAATTGATAAAAAATACGTTTTGATAAATTGTTTATCTTAGCGGAAAGGAAGTGGGCGGAGTTTAGTCCGACCACCGTAACATCAGCGCCAATAAAACACAATATTGTCGGTAACTTGGTGAACTACAGCCAAGCAACAAGGGGATCAAGTTTTCAGGCGAGTGTCCAGACCTGTTCTTCTACGACCGTGCTGCCTACGAAATTGTGTGTTCAACATGTGTCACGTGTCTTTAGTGAAATATGCGCGGGAAATTTGAAATTACATTGAGAGCCAAGATAATAATTGCTTAGTAATCACAACTATGTTGGGTTATTTTGGTACCTTATGAACATATGCACTAAGGAGAGCATACTACCATATTATCGCATAGCACAATTGCGCAGAAATTTCAGAACGACAAATGTAAACAATGTTTACCATGTTTGTGTTTTTCTTAACACAACTGTTTTTAGTAAAATGTAAATATTAGCTACATGCTTACTATAAGGTTTTGAACTGATATCTTGGTTAACACATGACTAAATATATGTTCTGGAAGGTACACCATGAGTTTCAAACATCACGACTGCATTTATACGCCTATAAAACATAAATAAACGACACCAAACTCTCAAGACCATGTTGGACACAAGTATGCGACGTCATGTTCCCTCTACTATATATTACCTCTATGGTCTGGACACTCGCCTGGAAACATGACCCCTTGTTGTTTGGCTGTAGTTCACCAAGTTACCGAGAATATTGTGTTTTATTGGCGCTTCAGTTTGGGCAGTCGGTCTCAAACTCCGCCCACTTCCTTTCCACTAAGATAAACAATTTATCAAAACATATTTTTTATAAATTTATGATATACTTCCTTCGCTCACAATTTTAATAAAATGCTCCAATAATCTTTATTTACTTTATAAATTTAACAATGGAAAAAAGTGGGCGGAGCTTGAGTCCAACCACCCAGTTTACAGCGCCAAAAAGTACGACATTCTCGGTAACTTGACGAATTACAGTCAAACAACAAGCGGGGGACAGCAACGAGCATTAACCCTACGGAAAGAGTGGTTACTAAATGCTATGATGGGACTGATTATTATAGATAAGGGAGGGTATTATTTCCTTCTTCTTTGCTGCGTGTGTGTTCACTAGTGCTTCATTCTAGCTACGGGAAAATATAGCAAAATGCCCCTGTTGCATAAAACCTCAAAGTTATAAGTAACTGGTTAAGGGCTGTTACAGGCTTGTTGCGGCTAGAATAAATTGACAAATGTGGCTCGACGAGGTCCAAAATTTACACAATCGTATTCTTCGACAAACCTAACCTACATAATTTTTTTTGTCGTCAAATTCTGCCATAGGATTGGTCCTTGTTTATTGATCATTGGTCTGGGCCTTACAACAGTTATGTCTAGTAATTCGTCAACAATATTATTCTCACCTTCAGGTTCAGAGTCGGATGAAAGCATTCTTGTTATAAAGGATAATCTAGTTTCAAAAAATTATTAATCTTATTCGCCGATAAATAGATTTCCCAACAAACAAATTTAAGGTTTGCCTTTATTTATGCATTTATCTATTTAATTAATTCTCGATATAAATGTATTGATGTAACTATCATAATATGGTGTTTACGATTCGGCTACTTGTAAATAAAAATATATGAATCCAAGATCCAGAGATTTCGAACTGCCACAATCGGCAATTCAAAATAAAGTTCCAGTCGATCTCGGTCTAAACTCTAAACTCGAATGGTGCAACAGTAAAATGTCTCGATCCTAGATCGTGCCAAATCTCGATCTCGGGTTGAACCTCAAACTAGAATGGTGCAACCAGGTATACACGTACGTCCACAGACATCGGAAGCATACCTGATCACTAAGCAATATGTCTGTTCCATTATATAAATATGGTCCAAACAAATGTTGATTGTTCATTGCAGCCCATATCATGACACGTGGAGGATTATGTTCCAATTCCTCGACATAATGTGGATTTTCCTTGGATTGGAACACAACACTCCCTGTTCGAAAGCTCCGATAGATGACACATTCATCACTGATAATTACCATTCCACGATTTTGGATTGTGTCGAAAGTCTGAAGAAGCAGTGCACATGCATCCGGTCTGCGGGCTAAATCATTGTCCGATAACTCCTGTATGAAACATGGCGCGATATACGTGAATAAGCAGGTCGTTTTTCGTGTGTTTACGTAGTCTCAATCGCGGTATTTCAAGGTACGCTGATCGTTTGCGGAGCGACTTCTTTGGTGAGCTCATTACTGATTCCTCTTAGAGCGAATATAGGGTAGAGGGAGTATCCTCTATACAGCTGTGTACAAAATTGTGTGTTCAACATGTGTCACATTACTTTAGTAAAATATGCGCGGGAAATATGAAAGAACATTGAGAGCTAAGATAATATTGATTAGTGATCACAACTATGTTGGGTTATTTTAGTACCTTATGAATTTATGAACTAAGGAGAGCTTACTACCATATTATCGCATAGTATAATTGTGTAGAAATATCAGAACGACAAATGTAAACAATGTTTGCAACGTAACTGTTTTCCTTAATACTGCTGTTTTTAGTAAAACGTAAATAATAGCAACATACTTACTATAAGGTTTTGAACCGAGATCTTCGTGACACCACATGACTAAATATATATTCTGGAAGGTACACCATTAGTTTCAAACAACGCGACTGCAATTTTACTCCCAGAAAATATAAAAAACAACACCAAACTCACGAGACCATGTTTGTAATGTCATGTTCCCTCTACTATATATTACCTCTATGTGATTCCTCGACTTCCTGACATTGTTGCACTCTGGTTGAAGGCTTTCTAGTTCATGGTTTATCTTTGTTGTTGCCCGTTTCAAAGAGTTTGTGTTCCCAACGCAGAAGGGTTTGTTTTGGTGGCGCCTCTTCGTGGAATCGTTGTTGGAAATCGGCACACACTTCACGAAGTGTCTTCCCAGTATGAGGACGTTCGTGAACCCAAGCACTCACAACAATCCTCTGTTCCAGGGTGTATTCGCTGGTATCACACATGGTTCACATTCCTTGTCTGCAACACAGCCCAATACATGCCATAAATCCACTGGATACTGAAGGTCATGTTACAACACAAGATACCATAACATTATAATACCATAACAATATGCATCAACTAACCGTACATACAGGAGGGTAACAAGAGATTTTGGACATCATGTATATTTCAACTTTTGAATTTCTGCCAAAAATATTGGTTTCCTGACAACACTGATGCTCTGAAGCGCTAGTAAAATGAGTAATCTCAGTAAACGGATGTAGCCTATCCTCATCCAACAACCATTAGTGACTATCAGTGCCGTCAGTAATATCGGAACTATAGTTAACATTACTGTAAACAATGGTCAGTGAAATAAGTGAATATCGGAAGAGGGCTAAGAAGGTTTTTTTTTTAGGAAGGTGGGACTCAACGTTTAGTACGGTCTAGTGTTACTAGAAAAATTTGGAATGTGTCTAAGTATGTGAAAATGAAAAAGCATTTACGTCGTCTGTTTGTTTACCCAAATGTTTTGCTGTCGGTCGTTACGGAATTAACGTGAATTCAGTAAACGAATGCTATATGTTGTAAACTATGAGTGTGATTGAGGTAAGGATAGTTTAATCGTAATTTTTTATTGTACCTTTCTATTTGTATTGTATGTAATATAAGGAACGATTGATTTATTGTATTCCTGAATACCACGGTTGCTACATACACAGTATAACAAGAACTACACATATTTGCAGTAGAGGATTCTGGCTTATTATAGAAACAAAAATACATAGATATTACATTGTCAGGAATAACTTTAAGATTTACAGATAAATGTACAGTTAATGGTTAGATATAATAAGAATAATAATAATAATAATACTTGCGATTGAGCTGACGCCCGGTGGCAAGTCGCTATTCCTTCAATCCTTACCCCTTAGTAATCGCCCCCTGAACTGACCTACACTCCTCGCTGTAACTATATCCTCCCGCAGCGCATTCCACTCCCTTACCGTCCTCACCAACATGGACTGCTTTCCCCTCTCAGTCCTCCTCCAAGTTCTCTGAATCTTCTCGCTGTTATCCCCCCGACCTCTGTACACGCCCTTGACCAATTTGTTATTTAACTCCCCCCATCCCCCTCCTTCATTCACCACCCTAAACATTCTGACCAGCCTCTCCACCCTTCTCCTCTCCTTCAAGGACTGCCAACCCATCTCCCTCATCATTAATGAAAGCCTAAAGTTCCTTTCATCCTCTCCATCCTTCCCACGCCTTCTCCACCTGCCCTTCACCCATCGTGCCACACTCCTTTGCACATTCTCCAGCTCCTGTATCTCAGCCTCCACATAGGGGTCCCAGACCGCAGCCGCATATTCAATCATTGGTCTAACCATGGTGTTGTATGCCTTTTCTTTCACTTCACGGTTTACTCCCTGTAGTGCCCTACCCAACATTCCCAGGGCCCTTCTCCCCTTCGAGACCACTTTCTGTACTTGTTTCTTCCAACCCAAATCCTCCTGCAACACCACCCCTAAGTACTTATAATCTACAGCATTCCCTATCTCCTGTTCTCCCCATTTGTAGGTTTCCTCACTCCTCCTCTGCTTCT